>JAQZBX010013979.1:0-39152 GCA_029593785.1 Cabassous unicinctus | reverse complement strand
TTAGATCCCTCAACCAATCTGAGAAGTCAAGAAACAAACTCATATTCCCTGAGTCAAGAGCACCCAAAACATCCCTTCTGACCAGGCTGTGCCAAGGAGAAAGGCAAGAAGATAGGGAACCTGGAGCAGGAGGTGCCAGGCAAGGCTCAGGTGTGGGAGTCTCCTACAGTGCTAGCAGAGGAAAGGGGGGCTCAGGGTCGTGCTTCTAGGCCACTCGTTTCTGAGGTTGCTAATTGTTCAGCAGCACATGGAAGCTTTACACACATCTGAATGACAACAAAAAATGAAGGCCACTTAATGAGGGAAAAATTATTCAGACCTCACTACTTTGTTAGCTCTTTTAAGCTTTTAGGAAAATTCTCCCCTTTTGAAATCATAAAGACTATTACATTTTTGTTTTGTTTTGTTTTGTATTAAAACTGTGTTGTTTATTTCATTGGGAGAGTTGGTCCAGCTTACCTGGCCGGCTATAGGACCTCAGCCGGCTCTGACCAACAAGCCGCCTTTCAAACTTTGCAGGTTGAGAGTCATCACCGAGTTTGTTCCATGTGGAAAGGATGCTTCTTACTAGGCTCCAATAGTACTGTAGGTGTCCATTTCTTATTTTTTTGTGAATTTTATATTAAGGAATAAAGGGGAGCAGACAATCTTTATCTATCTCCTGGTTGTAGTCCTTTGCCTCTAGACAACTTTGAACAAAGATTTTTGCTAAGTAAACCTCACATTGAATTTTTTTTCCCCTTATACGTCTGGTCAGTATTAGAAAACTTCATTACAAAGCTATTTTACAAATCCTTCTTACAGATTCAACCAAACTGTGTGCCAAAGGGGATTATTCCCCTGTGGTGGGAATAGCATGAGCTTTAATGACACACACTTGACTTCAAATCCTTTCTTTACTACCTGATATGCCTGCATGATCGTGGATGCTACATAGTCCCTGTTTCCCAGTTTCCTTTTCTGAAAAAGGAGATGATATATCTAGTCAGAAAAGTGTGTAAAGCTCAGGATCTGGCACCTACTCAGCTCTCGGCCCAGTGAGGTCCTCCCTGGGCAGCTTGACAGGAAGCAGAGCAGCCTGTGGCCATCGCAGCCAGGGCTGAGGCCTCGTCTTTCTGAGCTGCAAGAGGCTCCTGGGAGGGAGATTCATCATAGGGGGCTCAGTCCATCTCTGAGCTACACCCTCCTTACACAGGGCCCTTGCCACAAATAATAATGGCAAGTACCAATGTTTATAAACTCTTAAAATCTTTACATATGTGAACACGTAGAATCCTTCCAGACTCTTTTAGGTAGGATCTCTTATTACACCCATTGATGGGGAAACTAAATCTCAGAATCATTGAACTGGGTAGATGTGTGTCCTGCATGGTCAAATATATAGTAAAGAAAAAGGGTGAAAAAGTGATAAGGAAAAGTTTTGGTAATATATAGTAGAGATGATAACACAACACTGTGAATGTATTTAACACCACTGAATTATATATCTGAATACAGCTAAAAGGGGATGTTTTAGGTGGCATATATGTTGCTAGAACAAAATTTTTAAACAATACAAACAACCATGGGATTGTATAATACAAACAGTGATCTCTAACTTAAACTCTGGACTGCAGTAAGTAGTACAATTATAATAGTAATCACAAATCAGTTGTAACAAAGGTAATATACTAATGCAAAGTGGAAAAATTGGGCAGGGATCTGGGAACTCTTTTTCTGTAAGATCTTTCCATAAACTTAAACTTCTCTAATTAAAATTAAAAATGTTGAAGGGACACACTCCTTAACAAATGACTGTACTGGAGACATCAAGCCATTAATGCTGCACTGAGGTGCATCCAGAATGCCTCCAAAAATGCTTTGATTCACTTTTTCCTTCTGCACTACAGAATCTGCCTCCTCTGTGAACCTTTTTACAAGCCAAGGCACCAATGACCGTGTTCCTACCAGGCTCCACTGCCAGGTTCACGTCACTTAGGATGTTCTGGTTCCCAGCAGCTCTCAGGTTATTTCCAGTGATTGAGCAAACAAATAGTCAACACCAGCTTCTCTCTAGTGTTCCTTTCAGTCACCGTGGTTGACCTGGAAG
This sequence comes from Cabassous unicinctus, assembly GCA_029593785.1. Lineage (NCBI taxonomy): Eukaryota > Metazoa > Chordata > Mammalia > Cingulata > Chlamyphoridae > Cabassous > Cabassous unicinctus. The sequence continues at coordinate 37,063 of JAQZBX010013979.1, read as the reverse complement.
TCCTGTGCACACTGTTCCATCCACCATTGGCTAATCCTTCTCTCCTCTCCAGCATGTGGGTTGAGAAGGAGCAAGTGCAGAGCCAAAGGTGAAAATCAAGGGACATATCTTTGTGCTTCATCTTGATTTCTGTTACTCAATAAATACAGTTTTTGTTTCACCTTTTTTCCTCTTGTTCAAAATTCTTTCTATATGAAAAGTCAGAAAAAACAGCATGGGATAATACAATTCCCTCAGACCATTAGGAAATTGTCTCTGTAAATACCACGAGAAATAACTTTATGCGTTCTTAGGAAATAGAACCTAAATTTTGCAGGTAAAAAACCTAAAGATAAAATGAATGACTAAATTCTGTGTTCCCCTAAACATCTCCTGTAAATACATATTTTTCTTTTTTCTCATTACTTTGCAATCAAGAGCATAGATTTTGGCATTAGGTACATATAGATGTAAATCGCAGGTTTGCTGCTGACTGTCAAGTCATTTAACTTAACAAAGCCTCAAATTGGTACTTGTGAAACATCTATAAAATTGAGATAAAAGTCATAATATTCTCATAGTATTGTTATTAACCTCTAAAGATATGAAGTATATAAAATAAAAACCTTGATACAGTGTCTAGCACAGGAATACTCAATGAAAGCTGTTATGATCAGTTTAGTACACGCTCCTATCAGCACATCTATTGCATTGTATTTATTTATTTGCATATGGAACTGAGCTACTTGAAAAAATGAACCTGTATTTAATGCTGTACTCATAGATTAATTAATTATCTTGTTTTCCTTTGGCTAAGCAGAGAAAATAAGACAAAGCAGACTCCTGACCTATGGACAGCAAATTCTAATTCAGCCACTTTCAGGAAATAACTATGGATCTTTGGAACTTATTCTGTAACTCCAATATACAATTAAAAAATAAAAGCAACCAGACTCTGGTATAAAAATAGTAAAGATTAACATATGATTAAAACAGTTAAATGGTCACTTCAAAGTCACAATGAAGTGGGTATAGGTTCAGCGGAAGACACAGTGTTGACCATTTCTAGCAAAGTGGTGGTGGAAGCATCCATTTTACTTGACTTTTTTAATGTGGCAGGCATTTCTTTATTCCCAATCAGTTAATAGGAGTTGGGATTATTTCAATGCTTTATTGTTATTTTTTATTTTCAAGAACATGAAGAACACAGAATTGGATTAATCATCGTTTTGGTTCCTAAATTACTATCATCATTTATTCTACACGGAATTCTTTTGTGCTATTTATTATAGTCATTTATGTGTTTGTTATTTACTTAATAAGTCAACCAACACCTGAGAATCCACCAAGAATGAAAGCATTATAAATAATCTTCATGCTGCTCTTCTCTTAAGTTCATCAACTGGAAAAATACAGAAATAAATGAGAGTCTCTTAAACCTTGCCCAGTTTCCTGTTTTGTTGGTGAAGGAAGAGCGACACATCCTGTTCTGTTAGAGAAGGGCCCTTGGTGGTTCTGTGTAAAGCAAACTGAACCAAACTTAATAAAATCTTATTATTATTCCCCAGTTTATTTTTACTTATTTAGAGCAAAGTTAACCAACTTATTGGACCGTCCTTGTTTTCTTCCTTTTGCTCCTCCCAATCCACTCTCCACCTTTCTCTGCTCTTCCCCTGTGCCTGTGTTTTGTCCTCCTGGTATGTGTATCCTCCAGTTGCTATTTAGGAGAAGCTAATGCAAAATATTTGCAGGAACCTGGGATGTCGGAGGAGAGGAAGGTCGGGTCCCTTCCCTGACAGGGGACCTTGGTTTGGCTGGATCTGCTCCCAATGGCCTTTGTTGTACTTCATCTACCCCCATTGTCTGAATATTTATGTCCAGGAACCAAGAGGGACAGGCAGCAGTGACCACCCTCTTTTATACTAATTAATCCATTGGAGCAATTTCTTCCTCTCTTCAACATTCAAAGGCCAAAATGAACTGTAAACCAGAGGGCAAAGATGCCATTAGTATAATCCACAGTGGAAACATCCCAGGGCAGAGAGCAGGATGAGGAACCATGGAGAGTGAAGCTTGAGGACAACATGGAAGGCATGCAGCACAGTTCACTCCTTTTGCCTCTCAGCTTCTGCTCTGGCTCTTTGGGTGTTGAATCTTGTGACTTCTAGGAAACAGGCAAAGAAGAGGACACAACGAGCCCATGTTGAAAGGCTATTCTGTTCTCACCCTCCAGTTGGTGATGAGGTTTGGCTAATGTTCTAACAACTTTCTATGAAAGGAAGAAGATCATGTTCATAGGCAAGACAGGTGCCAAACAACCTTGCTGATAGAAAGCCCCACTGGCGTACAACATACATGTGCCAATCTTTTTGAGACAATCTCATTATATCATTTGCATCTGGACAAAACAAAATCATAGTATATATTTAATAAGAAGACTCTAAGGATTTTTTTTTTTTACCACAATCTGTATTACTTAGTATCTGTATGAATTAGAGAAAAACAACAGACAAGCCCAAATTAAAGCTACCCTGAGACCTCATGTAGTACCACAGTCTTGAGCTTGGCGAACATGATCAGTAGGAATAAGCAGAAGAAAATAAGATTTTTGATTTTTAAAGGAAGCATAAGTTGTCAGAGAAGAGGAAAAAAGAAGTGGTCGAGACAGAGCCCATTACAAGTTTCTAACCATGAAATTTCACATGTGGTGAATAATTGGCAAGGTATTTTTAAAATTATGAAACATGTAAATTCTTTTATAAAGTAACCTTTTAAATAAAATTCAAAAGTAATATGTATTTTTATTAGATTATTTAGGAACTAAAGAAACATACACAGAAAAACCAAACTATGATTTTAATGTGCAGAGATGACTACTCCAAAGCCTGTGCCATTTCCACTACCCCAGGCTGGCTCTTTTGAACCCGTTCACAGAATGGAGAGTAAAAAGCACACAAGACAAGACAAAATCTTTTAGAATGATGATTTTAGTAAGATGATTTTAGGTGCCAGGCAACACTTTTTTTTTTTTTTTTTTTAAGATTTATTTATTTATTTATTTATCCCCCCCTTGCTGCTTGTGCTTGCTGTGTCCATTCACTGTGCGTTTTCTCCGTGTCTGCTTATCTCCCCCTTGCTGTGAGGTGCCGCTGCATCAGCCCACTGCACCGCGCGGGCTGGCCTGCCCTCACAAGGAGGCCCCGGGGCTCCTGAGGGCTCTAGAGACATCTAGACACTCTATGGATTGAGCCACACCTGCTTCCCAGGCATCACTTTTCTCACAGTACCAAAATGAGCGGGGATTTGGCAATAGATAATGGATTATAAGAAAGTACTTATTGTGAAGATTTTCCTGGATTTTATTCAGATGAATTGGATTATATGATTTTGGTTCTGTTATTAAGTATCATTATGGCTTATCCACCTCAGAAATAAAAGAAAATAGGTTGAGCCAAAATCATCAGGGCACTTAGGGCATCACTTGTATACAAAATCCTCCCACCCATCAAGTGATGTGAGCACCTCACTGATAATTGAAATATTAATCTTAATTCAGTAGACATTAACTGAGCCCTTACTATATTCAGTACTGGGCATTCTAATGAGGTGCTTTCAATGCTTCCCCATTGAAATCCACTATTTAAGCAGCCATTTAAGGAGCAAATATTCACTTATGGCAGGGCTGATTTGCCTCTGGCTGGTTTGCCTTTAGCCACACCTAAGTCTCCTTGTGAAGCTCACCTTAACCAAAGGAAGAGCAGCAGGAGTAAGCTATTTGAAATGTGAATTTTTTCCTCCCCACTGGCATAGAAGTTGTTTGCTCCATGCTCAACAGAACCCCAGCTGCATGCAAGTCAGAGGTGCTATGAAGGCAGGGTTGAAAACTTAAGTATGTATTAATTTGGGGTGACTCCACCTGAGAGCTCCTTCTTATTCAGCTAATCTCTTTTTTTTCCCTAACTACACCACACTATGGCAGGTGCCGTGCCATAAGCTCTGGATATACAAAGATGTGTGGGTTTCTGTACATACATGTGTGTTGGGTGTTATTTGGACCCTTGTTTTACAGAAGAGAAAATGGGGCTGGAGAGGCTATAGGCCTTTTGCCACACAACCAATAAGTGGCAGAGCCCAGTTCATACTTCGGTCTCTTTGATACAAGAGGATTAGGTCTTAACTCCTTTGCTACACCATAAATATAGCCTGGTAATTATTGAGCCATTAAAGAATCATAAAGTACAAGAACTATGTGAGCAGACAGGAGTAAGAAACACTCATCGCTCAACTCTGTATTAACCAGAGCAACTCTATTTTAATTTGTCTTAGATATGTAAGATGATATTTAAAGGGTTTCAGTCCCCAAAAGTGTTGCAAAACCACGACCTGAGCTAGGGATAACCAGAATTCCTGGGAGATTGGGAGATTTATACCCATGAGATGGTATTAACTGGTGAATGGCAGCCCAGAATTTTGAAAGGGACCCTACGAAAGCAACCTCTGGCCTTGACAGCACATATGAGCTTTGTGGTTTTTGCTGTGCAAAATACCTGTCAATTTAATTAATAACTTAATATTTGGTGAAAGTGTCATAAGTCAGAATATGAAGCACTCTTCAAACTCCACTCAAAAGTAGATGTGTTCTTGGAAATAATTAGCAGCAGTGTTTACAAGTATTTTTACAAAATCAAATATCACCAATCCAGGGTACACAGTCAATATATATCATTGTAGTCTGTCCTGCTTGTGGTATAATAGATTATATTTTAACCTGTGGGAGAAGGAATGGCATTTAATCGAAGACCCATTTTTTTATCAAGGAAAATATGTGTATCAGAACAAACTAACATAATGTAAATTGGCTAGTATAAAAGTAGTCACAGAATAATAGAGTATGCATATATTGGCAGAATTTAAAATGGATTGAGTAGAGGAGGTTGACATAAATGAATAAAACATGAGTCTTCTAGAAAGCCTGTTGGGGAGAGAATGGATTCCCAAAAAGATGAGTCCGATTATCTTTCTCCTCTCCGAGAAAATAGAGAATTTGGAAAATGCATAGAAAAGCACTACGTGAACCTGTTTCTAACAAACTGTATAAAAATGCATTAGTGGTAACTGTGGTTTTACAATTAAAAATGATAAATATAGAACAAATGAACATTTATTGAATGACATGTCTTTAATTGTCTGCTACTGTGCACATCCCAGGAGGCACAATAGTAGGTGGCCGAGTCTTGTTTCTCTACATTGTGAATAGTGAGGGTGGAGGTAGATGTTTCAGGTATCTTGTCCACCTCAAATTTGTCCTGCGTGATGCCTGATTCCATTTTTACGGTGTTGTCAGATGAAATGTATAGCAGGTGCTGCAGGGCCTGACCAGGTCTCTCTCGATACCAATGTATGGATATTGCAGAAATTGTTACTCCAGATACCACACATTCCAGGCGGGCTGTTTTTAAAAGCTGTTTAGTACTGGAAGGTTGAGGTTGCTCTAGAATACCTGCACTATATATACACGCTGAAAGAAAATAAAAAAGGAAATAAATGATAAACTTCAAATTTAAAATTGAAATGACAAAAACAGCAAATACACTTTAAAAAGGATTTGGGGAAGTGAAAGAACTTACAAGCTCCAAGGGTTACCAGAGTTAATGCCGGGAAAAGTGACATGTCTCAAGGAACTCTGCTCTCCTTCAGGGCTGCCTGGAACTTGTACTGAGAACAGTTTCATTTCGCTGTTGCTTGGGTGAGTCAACTTCCCATTGGTGAAGGTAAATGGGCACCTCCCCACACAGTTCTCTAAGCACCTCACAACCTGTTAGCATATCCACTCAATGTGAAGAGGATAATACAACGTCCTCCAACTTACATCACACCACACAGTACAGACCACCCCCAGAGAACTCTGAGATGACTCATCTATTAAACTACATTCTTTCAGCATCTACTATTTTCAAGGCATTTAGCTAAGTTTTTTATAAGAGGCAAGAATTTGGCACCTGATCATGGAGAGCTGTCTAATGGGAAGGTCGGAATGACTTAATACCATCATCTTCATTTTCTCTTTTCTCCCACTCCTACCAGAGTGAATCCTGCAAGCCATTAGTCAACTTAAAAGTTGTTGTTTTCCAGATTTCCAGATTTCTGCACACTTTACCTACTCTTCCTGAATGGTTTCTAACTCATTCTTGTCTCTAATTATCCATCCGTAGGGAAGAGTGCATGGCACGTCCATCTCTAGCAGACACCCTTCTCCTGAGCTTCATATCTAAATATGCAGATGACTATGGGACATCTTCAAGTATGTCTGGCTTAGGACCTCAAACTGAATTTATCAACAGCTCAGACCTATCCCTTCTTCCTTTCTTAGACATTGCTGTCCACTTTGTCCATGCCAGAAACCTGAGTGTCAGCCACAATTCTTCCCGTGAACTAATTCATCACATCCAAGTGCTATGGATTTTGGTTCCTCACAATTTTTTTACTCTACTGCTGCCTCTTTATTACTCTATCAGTATTCATGTGTTGTCTAAATAATGCATCGCTGTCTTACATCTCCAGGGAGTTCTTTCTAGGCATCCCCTTGCGTGGCTCCTCTAACCCAACTTTCCCACAACCATAGGATGGATCTGATCAAGTCACTTCCCTGCTTCAAATTCTTCACCCCATACCCTACATCTGAGGGTAAAGTTCAGAGTTCTTAAGATCTGAGGTTCTCCATGATGTAGCCACTACCTCCCTGCCATCCTCATCTTCAGCCTCTCTCTACTTCTGGTATAAAGTACCCAGTCCTCCTGGTTGAGTTGCAGTTTCTGGACTTTGCCTGTATATCCCACCTTTCATGGTTAACTCTTGTTCATCATTTGGATCTCAACTCAAGCATTGTCTCTTCTGAGAAGCTTTTCCTTCTTCAGGAAGTCAGGGCTGCTTTCTAGTAGCACCACCTTGTGCTTCCCTCTCTCATAGCACCTATTCCATACTTGGCTCGTTTACCCTCTCTTCTCTCTTATAAGACTCAATGTTCTCAGGGGAGTGAAAGCATGGCTTATTTATATTTGAATTCCCAGATGTCTGTTGGATGATAGGCTGAAGGAATGAGTGGATTATAAGTCATTGAATAGGATAAGAATCCATTAGTGGATGCTAATAATAACTAAATTAATATAAAAAAGGGAGAGGAGGCTCCTCCTTAAAAGTAGAGTGTTGTTTAATAAATATAGAAAAAAATGATAAAGTTAGAAAATCACAATTTTGCAAACATCTGAAAAAACTCATTTAGTCAAGAACCATTTAGTAGGTAGGTATAGTGTAAAAGAGGATACTTACATAATCTCAAAATATTTCTCTACAAACTACTTATTAATTACAAATGGAAATATAATAATTACACAAGGCAAAAAAGACAAAATAATCAACTGGACAAAATCAAGCAAAAGGGGTAATATATTAAAAATTGGTGAATCTGGGTAAAGAATACACAGAAGTCATGTTTTCACTTCTGGTGACTTCTCTGTAAATTTGAAAATATTTCAAAATAAAAAGTTGCTTAGAAATCATCAGAAATCCTTTAGGCCTCAAACATTTCACAGAACACATTTTTAAAGTTACATACAAGTTTAAAGATCACTTTTGCCAAGAAGGAAATCTTTCTTTATTGATTCATGACCTTCTACTTCCTAAGCTCCATTAAGAAAATAAGTTATCATCAAACAGTAACAGGGATTGCAGTAGTAATCACAGCACCTTGCCTCCTCCCCCAAAGTGGGGATGTTAATAGAAACTGCATTAAACATGGCGATTCAATTAGGATGAAATTGCACCTTATGACAGACACTCTTCCTCCTAAAAACATGGTATTTTGGCTTTTATTCAAGGGCTCCAATATATCTTTCTATACAATTGTGTACTTCTCTTTCTATAGTTTCTGCCCATTGCTTGATAAGGTTATTCTTTACATATAAATGATCTTATGAATGAAATCATTTTTCTCATTAGATTTTCTAAGAGTTGTTTTAAATGTATAAAAATTCACAGATCTTAAATCGTTATAAACTCTATTAAAATTATAAACTCTATTCTCCCTAACTGTTGTTCTAGTCAATCTTTTCATTGTTTGAGTATATTTTTAAAAAGGAAACAAGACATGACTCCCTGCAAAAATTCTGTGGTCACATACCAATCTTTCCAGGATCATCTCTTTCTCCTGCAGTTTCCTGCTTTCTCACCCAAAATCTATGTGGGCACTAAGTTCTAGCATCTCTGTGTCTGTTCCACTTCCACTTTGATTGCTGAATTTGCTTAGTTGATAACAGAACAGTAAAGGATTGGATAGAAAGATGCTATCAGACAGTTTTAAAGAAGACGTAAAGCTTCTTTAAAAGCAAAGATACCACTATATGGCATTGTTTACACAAAAAAGAAATGAGGCCCTATGCTCCCTCCCAGCAGAGATCCCCAGGTCCCCATGATGGTACTACCTGCATGGGGCATCTTTAAAATTAATTTTAATATTCTATTACCATGACTTTATGTTTGTAGCTGGAGACAGCACCTATTCAGCAAGTGATTGCTGTGTTCTTGACCTAAAAGTCATTGGTTGTTAAATTTCTTATTCTTTTATATTATTAACTGTTTTAAATAAACTTTATTATTTTTCTTTGATCCCTAAATGTATTCCCCTCTGTTGGATTGCTAATGCTTCCCCCTTATTGAAGTTGAATAAATAATAAGGTAGACTATTCTCATAGTTGGAAAGATACTGTAAAGCTCTTAAGGATGAAATGCTTGAGGCTTTTTGGTTGAGATAGATCTAAGACAAGGATGCCTGTTATCATGGCTTTTATTAAATATAATACTGGATGTCTCAACCTGTGCATTAAGGAGAGAAAAGTGAATTAAAGGAGGAAGGATCGTAAAGGGAGAAGCAAAACTGCCCTTATTTGCAGATGTTTTAATTGTGTACACAGAAAATCTAGAAGAGTCAATTAAATTAGAATTAGTAAGAGAATTCGGCAAGGTTGCTAAGTTCAAAGTTACACACACACATTCACAAAATCAATTGCATTTTTGTATACAAGCCAAAATTCATTAGAGCATTAGAGTTAAAATCGCTACAACCTCTTTTCCCTTGGTAATCATGTACACTCCCCTAAATACAGATGTGTCTCCCTTTCAGTCTACTCTCTATCTTGATACATTTCCTATCCTTAAACAAGGCATCAGCTCCATATGGCAGCCATAAGCCTTTCTCTTCAATTCAAATCCATACTGTTTCAATTCAAATTGACTTTTCGATTCAAATGCGTACTATTCATTACCTGATTTTTCACCCAAGTGTCTCCGTTTTAATTATTGAGAAAAATAATAATTTTAGTCTCATAGCTTCAGTCCACTTGTGACTTGGTCGTGTCTATGTTGTGGGATAGGTGTGGCAAGACATTACTTGTTTTACACAGAAGAGCCTTGGCAGTGGACTGGAATAGATTCCTCAAAAGAAGATATCCACAAAAGACAGTGGTTGGTATATCTTCCACAATCACTTTTTTCTACATTTCCGATCATGCCAATGGCACCTTGGTTGGTCGTGGTTGGGGAAATATCAGTTTTTCACCAAAGGGCTATGCCATTAGCCAGCGGGCTCCCGGAAGGCCTGGAGATCTTAGCTTGGTCTGCAGGGGTGTGGGGTGCAGGCTGCCGCTGTTCAGAGGGGGGTGGGATGGAAAGGTGGAGGTTAGGTTTTGAGTTCAGGGTTTTCCACTCTTCAGTGTAAAGCAGCCAGGGCCAGGAAGTGAGGAGACATGAGCTGGTCTCCTGTGGTACAGGGCTGCTCTTGGCAGCCACAAGCAACGTTTTCAGCTTAGGATAGGGGAAGTTTGAATCATGGTGCGTATTCCAGGCTGCACAATAATACACACCAGAATCACTTTCCTCCAGATTATTGATAACAAATTTGCACCTGCTCCCTGTAATTTGAAAAGCAAGATATTTTCCTTTTTTGATTCCCGATTCTTCCCAATACTTTGAGGAAGATAAAGAGTAGTAGAGAATACGTTTGGGAGCCTCGTTGTCTTGCTGTCAGTACCAGTGCACATAGTCGCTGTTTTGTTTATCTATATCACAAGAGATGGTGGCTGTTGCCCCAGCCCGCTTGGTAACAGACATCTGTCTCCATTCCAAGTTGGAAGCTGTCTGACTGGCTGCAATGGGAACACCGAAAAGTAATAAGGAAAAGGTAACAGCAATTAATGAATATAGCTTCCCATTTTTAAAAACATCCCATGAGCATCTATATAACACACTTATCAGGAGCCAGGAAAGCTAAAAGGAGGGCCTGAGTCCACAGCATGCCCTCCTCTCTTGGGCCTTAGAAGGAAAGGGAACCAGATGATAAGAGAAGAACTCCCTCTGATAAATTCAAGTCCTACCACAAATAAAAGTCATTCCTGGGGCAAAAGACAGACAGTTAGGGCCAGTCTTCCTATCTACTGTCATGGGCAGGAGAAAAGCTGAGAATCTGTCTCAGAAGACTATGGAGCTATTTACACAGAAGGGGTGGGAGCTGGGACAGGACTGGGGAGGAGCCCTTACCTCTGATCCCTCCCATTTCCTCTCCTGCAGGCTGGGAGCAGCCCTTTCCTCAAGACAGAAGACTGGAGCCCTGAGAGCTCAGAAATGTAGAAGCAGATGGAGTCAGGCATTCTTCATAATAGAACCGTGGATAAGTAGAACACGCTTTCCTGTTCCACTGGGCAGCAAGCAGTCCTGAATCCGGCTGACTTCCCTTGGATTCAGTTTCAATACCTGGTCTTGACAAGAGAGGAAACTGCATTATTGCTCTCAACCCCCTTCCTTTCGACATCTGCAAGTAATTTTTGAGGCAAACAGGAACAGCACAAGGAATAATCTTTGAGTTTGCTTTTTAACATAAATTATGATCAATTATGTTGCTCTTTTTTGATTCTTCCTAACATAAAGAAAGGTATGTGTTCATGGGGGGATGAAGGGAGGAGCAAATCAAGGATTTCTGTTGATCCTCGAGTCAAAAAAGTCCCCCAGGTACTTAATTTTTTTAAGTAGGTGATTATTTGGTGTTTATCTGAAATTCAAATTTAACTGGGCATCCTGTAGTTTATTTGACAAACCACTACTTAAACATATTTGGATATGTGTTTAAAATGTTGAAAAACTCCCCTTGGGTCACTGTTCTGTCTCTCTCAGGTAATTCATTTTCTGCTCTCATATCTTACAGCAGGGAAATGAGAAAGTCAGGAAACTCAAGCGATTTTCCTTTTGCCTGAAGAGTCCACCATAAGCAGGAAAGCTGAGGCAGCTGCTGGAAAGAGAGATCCTGAAATCAACACGCTCCCAGGTCTTCATGCAGGAGGCAAGGGCAGCACCTGGTGCCCTGGACAAGGCTTGCTGGTGGAGAAATCTAACAGATTGACAATAAGAAAGGAGGGAATTGTCCTCACACTAAAGTGGAAAGAAAATGCTTTTAAAAATATAATCAAAGCAAATTAACCCACTAGAATGTAAAAAGAACTATAAAGCAGTATTGGTGATAAGGGAAGCGCAGGGACCCCCCAACCCCGCCCTCAGCAGAAACCCATAGCTTCAAGAAAATAAACTCCCCACAGTTCCTAGCCTCTCTCTCTCCCCTCCATCCTCCCCTTTTCTGGGTGGAATACAGGTCAGGAAGATTAGCACTCCAGGCTGCCCTTTTGAATTGAAATTTACAACTCTATACAGATAAAGACTCTTTTCCCTCCCTAATGGCCTTCTGCTTTTAGAAAGATAAACTAACCTAGCTTCTTTGCTTTTGTAACCCCACCTGCCCGCTTGCTCAGAAATTTGCCTGCTTAGTGTACCTATATAAACTTATGAAAATCGGAAAATGGGGCTCAGAATTTGGAGACTGAACTCTCCTCTGGGCCCGTGAGTAATAAAACTTTGTTCCTCCACCTCTTCGAGTGCCGTTTGGGCTTTCTCATCATGTAAGTCTCGTTTCTGCTGCAACGCTGGCACAGTATTAATAAGATTTGTTGAACAAGATAGAATATCCACAAAGAGGATAACATGTAGATGTAATATTTTACTATATGATACAGTCATCCATTCAAATCAGGAAATAATTGAATATTCTATAAATTGTCCTGTGGGGATTGGTTCATTCTCTGGTAATGGAATACTGTTGAATCCCTCCCTTACCACTCACAAAAGCATTTTAGTTGGGACAGAGATTTAGATGTGAAAAAAAAACAAAACCCACAGAAACGCATGAGAATTTAATGTTGATTGCATATAAACTGTAGTGAGATAAGACTCTCTAAGCTTGACATCAAAACAGAGCCCATAAATTTAGATTTAGATTTAACTAAAAGTAACTTTACCACTTCTACTCACAAAAAAAGACAAAAATAAATAAATTGCAAAGGGAAATATTTTTTAACATATTTTAAAAAGGGTTACTCTCCCTAAAATAGTATGTAAGAGTTCTTAACAACCACTAAGAAAAACATTAATACTCCAAGAGAAGAATGGGGAAAGAGCATGAAAAAGTCATAGACAATGAAGAAAAATAAACAACCAAAACTCATCACTTTGCATTCTCTCTACGCTTCTCCTGCCCTACATAGCTGCTATTCTTTTTCCTTCTCTCTAATATATTTTTATTTATATTTCATAAAAACAATCTTATATATGCAATATATAAAGTATATCTATTTGTTTGTTTATTGTTTATTATTATTATTGGAATAATGAAAGTGCTTTAAGAATGGCTGAAGTGATGAATGCAAAAATACGTGATTACACTGAATACCATTGATTGTACACTATGGATGGATTTTTGCTTTATTAATATATATCAATAAAATTGATTTGTTAAAAAAAAGAATTGACCAACAAACTTATGAAATAATGTTTATTCTCATTAGAGACATGATCATGCAAATTAAATTATTGACGCCTTATTTTTTGAACCACCTGGGTTGAAATATCTGTTATAAACTGTGGACCTTGGAAAAGTTACTTAACCCTAATTCAATTTCTTATCTGCTAAAGTCAATAGCACTTACCGAATAGGGCTTCTGAGAGGATTAACTAGCAGAGAATAAATACCCATAACCATTATTAATTTTATAGACACTGTTGTATGAAGTAATTCAATGTGTATCAATGATACAAATAATAAATAATAATAAAATAATAAAAGCATTAAAAGAAAATAAGTTGATTTTCTTTATGTATAATCTTGGAGTGTGTGTGGTGAAGTAAGTAAGACATGAAACCCAAAAGCCAAAAGCAAATGATTGATTAAACTGGATAAAATATGAATACCTCAGAAAAGAAAAATAAATGTCAAATTCAAATAGGAATAATGTGAACTGCACATGTGGTGGATAAAATATTTCTTTAAAATGGAAATAGTTCTTCTAAATCAGTGAAAAAATGCATCAACCCTATAGAACTAATAAAAAATATTGTTAACTTTAGGGTGAAGGAGCAAAGAGGAATGGAAAAATTAGGTTGGAAGATAGCATCTCTGAATGCACTTCATTTTATGCTTTTGAATTTGGGACAATGTAAATGATTTGTGTATACAAAACAAGTATAAATTAAAAGAAAAAATAATATCTGCAAAAGTAAAATACAAACTGAAATAAATGAACCTAATTATACATCAAATGTGGCATAGACATATAGAGACAAATTATTTCAAATGACCTTTTTAAAAAAATAGTATTTCCATTGTACTCCCTAAGCCAAGATAGAAAGAGAGAGAACAAGAAAAGAAAGAGAAACAAAGGGAAGGAAGAATGAGGAAAACAATCTTAAATTGCATCCTCTGGGTCTAATGTTGTTAATGGTATTTACAGTATGGCATGTATTTATATTTTTTACAGATATATATATATATGTATATATATGTTGATACTGTTAGGAACCAAGATTGTCAAAGTAAAGGTAAAGAAACCCAGATAGAAAAATAGAAAATTTTAAGTAAAAACCTTATGATTTTTAATTTGAATCTGTTTCCTATAAGAAATATTTCCTAGCTGTCCACTGAATAAGAAGCAATAACCATCCAGAAGTATTGTGCAGTAAAAAGTAATTTAAAGGTAACTAGGACTTGATTGAGAAATGGCTTAATCCAAGTCTGGGGGAGGATATATACAAGATAACACTGTGACATCTTGTCATATCTGAAAGCAAAGAAGCTATCAGAGATTACTGTGCTCATGTAAAGAGAGTAGACAACCTGTAGCGACTCTCATCAACCATAGATGGGACAATACAAGCACAAAAGAAAAACACCTATAAAAAATTGAAAGACAGTAAATATATTGTTCATTTATATATACTCCTATACACACACAAAAAAAGTCACATCACTAAGCCAACTCGGCTAAAATATTCATTCAAACTTCCTTGAAAAATCATGTCATATTTTTCTCCAAACAACAGTAAAGGATAGCTTTTAATTCCAAAAATTAAGATTGTGAATTGAAAAAGAAGGGAGGGGATATGAATCAAAGGAATTTTTTTCCAACGATTTGTTTCATCCACAACAGAGTATAACACCACCACACTACCTACAGGTATAACTAGTCATTATTAATGTTTACCAAGCTTTGTGATCTTTGGGCAAATTATTGATATAAAAAATGTCCACACTATTGCATAAAGATGTGGAACTGTATCATTTGTTATTATTTACAATAATGATACTTTTCATCCAATCCATATGATAGCCATACATCGCGACTCACAATTCTTAGAAAATATAGTAAAAAATGCACAATGCAGAGATTGAGAAAGTAGTCAAGGGAAGGTGTTTGGGATTGCTTGCTTTTCAGATGGAGACACTAAATGAGATTATCCCATGATCAACTCTCCCACACATGAAGACCTGACAGAACAGCACACATACCTTGTAAACTCTTTGGGGTTTGCCTTGAGAATGCCATTTAGTATCAACAAAATAAAAGGAGCCCTTGACAAATCCTTTATGACTCAAACAAATTTAAAGCCAGACAAGATCCAGCCCTGCTTAGAGACAGATGAGAAAAATAACCACATCTTTCACTTATTGTAAATAATCTCGCCAGGACATATAAAGCCAGATACTTCTGTGCTTGCTGGGATCTCACAGTGTCACAGAATCAGAAGAGACCAGTATGAAAACCTTCCCCGATACTAACCCTTAGCTACTTTCATACTCCTCTAACCACAACAGGCTCTTTAATGCTCTTATTTATAGGTTCTTAGGCTGTTGTTACAGGAAGGGGCCTTAGGACACATTCAGCCCAATGGCCCCACTTCAGGTGAGGAAACTAGGGCCCGGAGATGGCAAGTGACTTATCCAAAGCTAGTTAACCTCAGATTTAGGGCTACACCTCTGCATTTCAGATTCCTAGTCTAATTTATCACCCTGCCTCTGGTGGTCAAAACTGTACTTCTTTTAACAAAATATATTTCCTTCAAAAGGGGGATGACAGTGAGGTCTTGTCTTCATAAGTGATGCCTGCAGATCCCAGATATTATAATTAGGCAAATATGTGACAATCCCACTATTTGAAAATGGATAAAGGTCAGCAAGGACGGATGCCAAGCTCCATCTACCTCCTTTTTACCTTCCCATGGCCATTTAATTTTATTCATTTCTGTTGCCTTCTATCTGTTCTGAAATCCCCAACAATTGAAATAATTTCTCTCACATAAACTTCAAACATATAGACATGTGGAAAGTGGGGATTGGCCTCTGCATGAATATATATGTAACTCTCTGCCAGTTCTAAAAGAACCTGAGGAACCAAGGACCAAATTTCCTCTTCACTCTGGAACCTGGATTCTAACTGGACTGTCATGGACTTAATTCAGTTCATTAGCCCTGACCTGCTTTCTGCCTTGTTAGAGTGACCAGGCCTTTTTCCTCTCAAGGTCTTACAACCCATACCTTGAAAATACCAAGAAAAATAGTAAAAATATAATCATCTGTAACAATACATTATAGCTAAATATCTCTCTTCTTGGATTTCTAATAAGTAGGTAAGTTTTTTTTATTCTAAATGTGCTCACTCATCCAATCCCAACAATCTGTATTTTCTCCCCCAACTTTTCTTTTTCAGTAATTGGCACCACCCTCCAATTAGTGGCTTAAGCCAAAATCTCACTTAAAACATATAAAACAAGGGTATATCCTGTTACCGCTACCCCCTAAATATACCCAGAATATATCCTCACCTTTCTATTTCTACTGCTCTAATGCTAGCCCACCTGGATTACTTTGATGACTTCCTTTCTGGTCTCCTTAATTCCGCTGTTGCTCCAAAGGCCATTCTCCACTAAACAGTCAAATTATATTTGAATCATATACATATTTATATTATCAAATAAATATTATGTAAATATGTATACATACTGATGACGATAAAGTCTGCAAACTTCAAACGCTCTAATGGGTTTCCATTTCACTTAGAACATACTCTCGTCTCCTTCCACAGCTTCAAAGGCCTGAAATGACTCGCCCCTGTGAGCTCGCCCCTGTCTACCTTGCTGACCTCATCGCACTCTACTCTTGTCCTTGCTCTCATGGGCTGTAACCACCAGCCTTTTATTCTGTTCTACAAACAGGACCAATTTGTTCTACTTTCAGACAGTTGCAGAGTCTACACCTTACTCTTCAGTTGCCTAGAGAACTATCATTTTCCTTCTATTAAGCACTGGCTACACAGCAGCGCCAACAGAGAAGGGATATATAATTCCCTGTGCTAAAATGCACTCTTGGTAGTCTTTTTGCCGACTAGGAATATCTGTGAATGACCAAAGAATTCCAAATACTGTTGTAGACAGGTGGGCTACAAATACTTTTGCTTGAAAATACAAAGAATGCAATTCCTACTGTGCAGTAAATACTGATATTTTAAAATAAAAGCATTCCATCACTCTTTTAAACATAACCAATGGAATCTAAATACTATAGTGATTTGAGAGTTATCATCCATTTAATGCATAAATTACCTCTTCTTCAACATTAAGAAATTTTTGTATTGTTTATTTTGGTCATTGAATTTATATTTTCATTCCATTTTCACCAGAGATTTTATCCTAATGTAATATGTTTTGATATTCTAATTGCCACATGTATTAGTTTTCCATGTCTAAATATACTAGATAGAACTTCTGAACAATTTTAAATAGTAGGAATAACGGTAAACATCCTGGCCTTATTATTTTAACAGCTTTATTGAAGTAAAATTTACATAGCAGATAATTCACTCATTTAAAATATACAACTCAAAGATTTTTAGTTAATTTATACAACTTTTCAAACAAACACACTATTTTAAATAAATTTATGTATGCAAACACCATCACAATCTATTTTCAGAATATTTCCATAATCATAAAAGATTCTCATGCTGTTTGCAGTTAGTCCCTACTTTCCTGCCCAGTCCTAGGCAACTACTAATCTGATTTATTTCACTGGAATTGCCTTATCTGGACATTTCATATATGTGGATGGATGGATGGATGAATGGATATAATTGGAATCGCACAATATGCAATGTTTGTGTCTGTCTCCTTTAATTTACCATAATATTTTTGAGGTCCCTCCATGTTGTAGCCTATTTCAATAGTTTGTTTCTTTTGTTTGCTGAACAATATTCCATTACATGGACATATCACATTCTGTTTATCCATTCACTAGTTGAAGTATTTTGGATTGTTTCCAGTTTTGTGTGACTATGAAAATGCTGTTACGAAGATTTGTGTACAGGTCTTGGCATGGTCATATATGTTCCATTTCTCTTGGTGAGGTAGGCAGAATTCTAAGATGGCCCTCATGATTCCCACCCCAGTATCCACACTGTCATTTATACCCTCCCTTTGAGTGGCCATGGGAACTGTAACTTGCTACTAATCAGTAGACTATGGCAAAGGTGATCAAATGTCACACCTGTGATTATATTATATTATATGCCCAAAGTGAAGGAAAATTTAGAGATGTAATTAAGTTCCCTAAGCAGTCAATTATAAGTTAATCAAAAGAGTGATTATCCTAAGTGGACCACTAAGTTTGTGGGAACTTCTCTTGCAGATATAGATAACTAATATTCTTGGGTAGATAAATAGGAGTGGACGCACATCATTATAAATGTAGGAGTCCATAAACTATGTTCACATATATGAGTAAATGAGAATCAAAAGGCTATTACTATACAAAAGACATTGAATTCTTTGCCTTTGTTATATATCAAAAATTAATATGAAGATTTATCAACCAAACATTTTAAAATTACCTATGAGTTCACAAATTGAATACATATTCCTTTAATTTTGTCGAAACCAAAGCATTGGAATCCACCTGATTTGTTGAAGGTCATCACCTAGTCCTTAGACTAATTGCTCTCAATACCAGCCAGTATTTTGAATTGTCCCATTGTTTGGTGCCCTAAAAGTGTTTTACACTCCTGGGTACCGTGTTAAGATTCCAGATGGGTGAAGAATGGAAGAAGGTCAGCTGTGAAAGGGAAGGTGAGAAAAGAAAACCCAGACAATAAATCCAAGTTTAAGATCTAAATCTAATGCCCTTAAAAGGTACCTGTTGGAAAGTTTTTGGATATCCCCAAAAACTTGTCCTACTTTTGAAGATCGCTGATATGGAGGACCTTCAAGGAACTGGCCAGAGAATGTCTGAGGCTGGGTGGGTTATATTATTCTATAGGCAGGCAGAGAACACTGTGAGGGTGTTTGTGGTAAGGATAATTGTTCCAGATAATCAAGATTATGAGGCTGTACAGAGCTGGGGAGAATCTGTAGAGTTCCATCTCTACAATATTTTAGTTTTTTAATGAAAAGAGAGGCTATTGGGGGAAGTAAATAAGGGCTGATTCAAATGAAACACATACTGTTTTCAAGGGTATTGATTTTGAAGGAGAATATACCTAAGGAAAACTAGGTTTATATAAATTCAGACCTACATTAATAGGTAAGAGGGAGTTTTAAGTAGAGAGTGAAAAGATTTGGAGTTCTGATCTAATTCATTATAACTTCTTTGTACTTGTGATTTTATGGGAGTACGTGATATTTAGAGACAAGCTTATCATTTAAGGTAGGTTTAATTTAAAAATTGTGGTTCATTTATAAAATAATGAATTTTCATGATTCATAGCCATCCACAAAAGCACTTGATTCTAAATTTCATATCATTGTATCTAACTAGCTAGCTAGCTGTCTAATTTATCAATTTGTCAAGCCCATTCTTGTAGATTGTATACTGCCATGTACATTTCCTTGGAACAAGGATTTTCACTGATGTAACTACCTTAAATGCATTTATCAAGTTCAAGAAATTACTCTGGAGCTGGTCTTGTGGAAAGAAGATCTTAGTGTTTCAGAGGCCATCCCCAAATCTGCCGATGTTCAGGGATAACATAATAAAAAAATACATACTAATAGGTATAATTATTGAGTACCCATTTGTGTCCACAAGCTACCTGAGCAAATTATAAGGATTATATACACATGAGGAAATTGCATTATTATCCTCATTTTACATTAGACAAACCCCAGGGTCATGGAGGTTAAGCCATTTCTTTGACTTACTATTTGTCAGGTCTTGTTCTAGACGTTTTCTTATATTTCATTGAATCTTCTTAATAACCCTGAGATGTACTATATAATCTCCATTTGACATATGAGAACAGTGTGAAGAGCGACTCAGACATAGTCACAAAGATGCTAGATATGAGAACTCACAGCTCAGAGAAGTAACAGATACTCATGGAAGAAAATCTGAGTAAAATGAGATATAAAAGATGACAATAAACACCACCGAATATTCATTACTTTGAATTTTCTTCTCTATTGATTTATGGTTAGTAATTATTGGTTCTATATGAATGCATTTGTATGTCTGTGTGTGTGCACGAGTGTGTGGGATTTATATAATATTCTCTCCTTATATTCTCTTCTTTTGTTTAACTCCATTCTTGGATTCTTTATACCAATACAGACATGGGTGCTTTTGAGAAAGTCATTATATATTTTCTAATTTTTCTCTCAGTTCTTCAGTGACTACTTCCTATTTTATTAATAACTCCGCAAAAATATTTTTAATAGTTGCATAGTATTCTAGTATTTGAAGGCAATACAAATCAGATGCCTCTGTCCTCACTGTTCACCATTTAGTCTGTTGCCTGAAAAGCTAATGTAAAGTTTTCATCTAAGATCTGAAAACAAGGTGTCTCGCTGGAGAGACATCATTACTGCTCTGTGCTGCTCTTCTGAGTGTTACATGAACCAGCCGGGAATAGAAGGGAGCAGAGGTATCTTGACACGTTTTTCTATGCATTCCTTTTAAAAAGGGCTCTTGTTCTCAAATCCTATGTGCTCTGTCAAGTCTGCTCTCTACCTTAGCTTGTCTTAGCTTGTGAAGATTAGGTAAAGGGAGGGCCCACTTAGGCTCAAGCAGTCAACTGTGGCTCACACTGAGGGATTCTCATGCTCAGGAATTATATGGAGGGAATGTGGACCACAACCTGTGAGTGCATCAACGGTCTGAGGAGAAAGGTGGGCAGACATTCTGTCTCCTGTGACAGCCTTTCTTGCGAATCCCTTTATTTCCTTCAATAGCATCCCTGACTTGAGAGAGAGAGCCTGGATCCTTAAAATATGGGATAAGGAGGAATATGTTGCCATGACTTTGGAAATTATTGAACATTCAAGACAGTACAAATGGCCCAAATGTAAGCTGATATCTATATTCATTCAGTAGTTTTAAAAAAATGGCTAGGAAACAAGGGACTCTGATTAATTCAAAATTATTTCAGTTATCTCAGAGAGGGGCATTATAAAGCAATATTATTTTTATTGCTTGATATTTCGGAAAACAGATAATGCTTTGATATTTTTCTTTTGCTGTGAAGAGTACTAACTGGGTCTTGGTGAAGGGTTCGGTAGAAAATAATACGTTGTCAGTGAACGTTCACAAAGGTAAGAATTGTCTTCTCCACGGGGAGAGGAACAATGTATAAAGCTTCTTTTTATTGTCCTGTGTTTAAGAGGACACACTCTGGAGCCAGATTACCTGGGTCCTTCCCTGCTCTGCCATGTGCTAGCGTGTCTTGGACAAGTGACTGAGACCCTAATCCTTCATCTAGGTCATGAGTCAAAGGTGCTTGATGATGATAACAAAACATACCACATAGGATGTGTGAGTCTTGGAGGAGTTAATATATGTGAAGAATGGGGAGCACCAGTAAAGAATGCAGCTTCAGAACCAAAGGTAGATTCGTGCACCAATTGTCTGGTTGCTGTAATACTTTGGACCCAGTTGCATGTGGCTCATTACTGTTTCTTGGATGAAATTGCGGCAGAAGTGAAAGATTCTTTCAATGATTTCAATATGTCATTGTTGTTCAAGAGACCAAATAATTAGCAGTTGCCTCAGAACCTGATATGCTTTTTGTTGGTACCAACACGTGCCTGCGTAAGCCTACATAGCCCTGGTTCAGGCTGTGTAGCTTGGTAAGCAAGGGGAGTGTGGTGGGATTTCAGTCCTCACTGGTGCTGCCTTAGCTAGGCTCCCTTGGGCAGGGCAGAAGGTTAACACACTACAACTTGAGGGGCAGGGCGACCATCTTTACTCTATAACTGGTATATCTAATCTTTTCCTCATTCTGATAATGGATAGAGGTGCTGCACTTACCAATTTAAAATAATTCTTTTCCTCAAATTTAGCACTGTCTCTTTCTGTTAGCTGAAACTCTTTTGTTACAGTCTTAGCCTTTTCTATGTTTCTCTTTCTTTCTACTTTTCTTTTCAGGATGCCACACCACACCAGGGGAAGAGTGTGAGTACTTCTTGTTGTCTACTTGCTGGCTTCTGTAGCCTCAACAAATTCCAGCACTTTGCCCTGAAAATCTACGGGATTTGTCCTCTTCTTCTATGAATTGGCTACTGCAATAACCAGTACCAAATCTATCACTACCGACTCCAAACCGTTCCCTTGTCTTGGGATGCAAACTTCCGACACTGCACCTTTGCATCCAAATCCCAGGTGCTACATCCCTGATCCCTTCAGCACATTTGAACTCTTGCAGACAACCTTAGAAGCACTTGATCTCCTACATGTACATTGTGTTGGGAAAAGTAGTTCTGGTTCAAAGTTATCATCTTTGCAAACACCTTCCATGTTTAAGTGTTCTACCATGGCCATATTGGCGAAGCTCAACATCAGCCACATGTTCTCAGACTTTTTCTCAATCTATCTGGAGTTTCTATGGGAATTTCTATTCTCTCTTGGATTAGGGCCTCGTGGTGATGACACCAGGAAGTACCTTCACTGACCATCTGCCCGATGGACCCTGATCACATTTCCACTACACATGCCAGGTAGAAGGACTTCTTCTCCTCTTGATGGATGCTAACCTCACTGCCATCATACCCTGAGTAATCAGAATCTAACATCTCTATTAAAACTTTGTGTTTCTAGTTTTCCAGGATTGCTTTTTGTCTTACAAATAAGAGATTTAGATAACTCTTTCTTTTACAACGAAACCTGTCTTTAAAGTCCACCAGCTCATGATTAACTCAAAAAGTGAGCTTTATCTGGAAACAACCATATGTCCTTCCATGGGTGTTAAATCTCATATTTTAGCCTTAATAGATGAAGGACCACAGTTGGCATGATTTATGCAGAAAATGAAATTATGTTGGCTACATATTTCCAAAAATATGTACTTTACTTATACTCCTGAAATATTTTGATTATTTACTTCAATTACAGGCTATGGGGTGTTGACACCACCTCTCCATGTATACCATCCATGATGTCCCTGCTAAAGAGGGTTTATAAGAACAGAGAAGATATGTAGTATTCTTAGTCAGTGATCTTTCTCCACCACTAGGGAGAAGAGTCCTAAGGTATGATGTCAAGAAAGGGGACTCTTAAAGATGTGTGCTCAAGATGACTTTTAAGCAATTGTCGTCCCTTGAGTGTCTGACTGCTTATTTTTGTACTTACGTGGCTCTACTAGGCTGGTCTAGACTGGGCAATTTGTCTGAGCTAGCCCATTAGGCTTGAGCTAGCCCATATTGCCCTCAAATATCTCAATATATTCTTATAAAGATAATAATCACAAAGAGTGCAATTGAAACAGCATGGACTGTTTGTATAAGTTACTGCCCCTCTCTAAGCATCAGTTCTTTCTTCCATGAAATAAGGTTGATTACACCTACATTGCAAGATTTTTATTTTGACCACATGAGGTTCTGAATATAGGGAACATATTGGATATTACCTGATACCTATAGGAGCTAAATGAAAAAAAATACAATTTTGCTCATTCACAGCACATTCAGCCTGAGCTTTTCACAATTGCTGGAAATCTCTGTAAAATATATAACAAGCCTTGTCTTCTCTGAATAGAAGCCTAATTCATTAGGAAATGATGTCAAAACAGACAAATGGAGGCACACTTCCTGGCTCATTGGGGCAGTACTATTGATAGCCATCAAAATCCTTTTTCTAATTCCTCTTATACTGAGGTGTCAAGCTGAGAAGCACAGGAAATGCTGCCAGCTGAGGCTGAGGCCTAGCCAGGGCTGAAATCAGGACCCTGGGCTGCTGTTGCTCCATGCTAGGAAGAATGTGATCACAGGCATGCTAAGGAATGTGTGGGCTCATTATCTTGGGTCCAATAACACTGCAGGTTCCCAGTAAATGTTTTTCTGTGAATTTTATATTAAGGACTATAGAATCTTTATATACCTCAGGGTTGAAGTTCTTTGCCTCTAGAAAACCTAGAGCAAGGGTTTTTGTCAAGTAACTGTCAGATGCTCAAAAGCCTCATTGGGTGTTTGTCAGTAACTGTGCATGTATGAAAAGTTATATCTGGATATCTACAGTGAAAGTATATGCTTCTTCTCTGCTGTTGAAATGAATATTTTCAGTTGCCTTTGATTTTGTCTCTATGAGTTCAATTATAAACCAAAGAATAGCATTTACCACAAAAATATAAAGATCAAGATTAAGACATTAACATCTTTTAGATCCCTCAACCAATCTGAGAATCCAGGAAACAAACTCACATTCCTGAGTCAAGAGCAGCCAAAACATCCCTTCTGCCCAGACTGTGCCAGGGAGAAGGACAAGAAGAAAGGGAACCTGGAGTAGGAGGTGCCAGGCCAGGCTCAGGAGTGGAAGCTTCCTACAGTGTTAGCAGAGGAAAGGGGGGCTCAGGGTCCTGCCTCTGGATAACTCATTTCTGAGATTGCTAATAGGTCAGCAGTACATGGAAGCTTTACCCACATCTGTATGACAGCAAAAAATGCAGTCCCCTTAATGAGGTAAAAATTATTCTGACTTCACAATCTTGTTAGCTCTTTGAAGCTTTAAGAATATTTTTCCTTTTTATTTCATAAAGGTTATTTCATGTATTCTTTTGTTTTGTTTTTAAAAATCACTACTTCATTGATTTCACTGCGAGACTTAGTCCAACTGTACTGGCCGGCTATGACCTCAGCAGGTGATGACCAGGTGAGAGTCATCACCCAGGATGTTCCATGGGGGAAGATGCTCATTATCTTGGCTCCATTAATAGTGTAGTTGCCCATTTCTTAATATTATGTGAATTTTATATTAAGGATTAAAGAACAGGAGACAGATTCTTTATCTCATGGCTGTAGTCCTTTGCCACTAACAACCTTAAGCATGGTTTTTGCTAAGTTATCATCACATCAAATTTGATATTTTCCCAATATAGTTCCTGTCACTATTAGAAATCTTGATTACAGAAGGACTTTTACTAATCCTTTTAGCACAGTCAATCAAGCTGTATGACAAAATGGATATTCCCCTGTGGTAAGAAAAGCATGAGTTTTAATGGCAGTCACACTTGGTTGGCTTCATCCTTTTCTTAGAAGAAGCAATGCCTGCATGATCATGGATGCTACGTAGTCTCTCTGTGTCCCAGTTTCCTTATCTGAAACAGGAGATGGTAATATCTAACCAGAAAAGTATGTAAAGCTCAGGAACTGACACCTACTCAGCTCTCGGCCCATGAGAGCTCCTCCCAGTGCAGCCTGACAGGAAGCAGAGCAGCCTGTGGCCATCGCAGCCAGGGCTGAGGCCTTGTCTTTCTGAGCTTCAAGAGGCTCCTGGGAGGGAGACTCATCATAGGTGCTCAGTCTCTCTCTGAGCTACACCCTCCTTACACAGGGCCCTTGCCACAAATAATAATGGCAAGTACCAATGTTTACTAACTTCATAAATTCAGTACCTATAAGATCCATAAAATCCTTCCAAACTCTATTAGGTAGGAGTTGTTATTACACCCCTTGATGGGGAAACTGAATCTCAGAGTCATTGAACTGAGTAGATGTGTGTCCTGCATGGGCACATATATAGTAAAGAAAAGGGGTGTAAAAGTGCAAAGGAAAAGTTTCGGAAATGTATACTGGTGATGGTAACACAACATTGTGAATGTATTCTACACCACTGAAATATATATCTGAATCTAGCTAAAAGGGCATATTTTAGCTGGCATGTATGTTGTTAGAACAAAATTTAAAAAACAAAGCAAACAAACATAGGACTGTACAATACAAACAGTAACTCCTAACTTAAACTCTGGACTATAGTTAGTAGTACAATATTACAAGTAATCTCTCATCATTTATAACAAAGGTAAGATGGTAATGCAAAATGGTAAAATTGGGGAGTTATATGGGAACTCTGTATTTTCTGTATGATTTTTCTGTAAACCTACAACATCTCTAATTAAAATAAAAAAGGTGAATGGCATACAATCCATTACAAATTACTCCACTGTACACATTAAGTCAATTAAGGCTGCATGGAGATGCATTCAAAATGCCTCCCAAAAATGCTTTGATTCACATTTGGCCTTTTGCACTACAACATCTGCATCCTCTTTGAACCTTTTTTTTTCTAAGCCAAGGCAAGAATGGACTCCTACCTACCAGGATCCATTGCCAGGTGCATGTTGCAGAGGATGTTTTGTTTCCCAACAGCTCTCAGGCTATTTCCAGTGAGGTCAGGTGTGTCTACAGGACCATATTACTTTCAGCAAACAGTCAAACCATCTTCTCTCTAGTGTTTCTTTCAGTCACCGTGTTTGACCTGGAAGCCCTATGTCCACTTTTCTTTCCTCCATTGGACAGTACTTCTATCCTCTCCAGCATTTGGGTTGGGAGTGGGCAAGTGCAGAACCAAAGGTAGAAATCAAGGGACATATCTTAGTGCTCCTTCTTGATGCTTTAGGGTTGCTCAATGAATGCAATTTTTGTTAAACATTTTTTTTTTCCTTGTTCAAAACTCTTTAGTTCCAAAAAGTCTGAAAAAAACGTTGAATAATAAAATTCTTTTCTTGTTGGAGATCAACCATTACTTAGCAGGTTGTCTCTAAGTAAACACCACAAGAAATAACTTTATGTGGCTTTAGGAAATGTTGCAGGTAAAAAACCTATTCAGAAAATGAATGGCTAAATCCGCTATTTCTTCCCTAAAAGGTCTCCTTTAAATATTTTTTTTCTTTTTTGCTCATTATTCTGGGATCATGATCATAGTTTTTGGAATCAGACACTTCTGAATTCAAATCCGAGGTTTGCTGCTGACTATCAAGTCATGTAACTTACAAAAGCCTCAAATTTTAACTGTGAAATATCTATAAAATTGAGATAATAGCAATAATAATTTTCTAACATAAAGTTCTTAAGATGAAATGACATGATGTATATAAAATAAAATACTTAATATAGTGTCTAGCACAGAAAGAGTACTCAATAAAACCTGTTATGATCATATTTTAATACAGGCTCCTATCAAATTGGCTGATACATTAGATTTTTTTATTTGTATATGGAAGTGACTCCTTGAATGAATGACCCAGTATTTAATGCTGTAACCAAAAATTAATTAATTCTTTTTTTTCCTTTGGCTAAGCAGAGTAAATAAGTCAAAGAAGACTCTTGACATATAGACTACAAATTCTAATTCAGCCACTTTCAGAAAATAACTACATATCCTTGGTACTTATTCCGTAGCTTTAATTTACAATTAAAAAATAAAAGCAACAAGATTGTGCTATAAAAATAGTAATGGTTAGCACCTGAAACTAGAGAAACACACGCAGAAAAAAAACAAACTATGACCCTAATGTGCAGAGATGACCACTCCAAAGCCTGTGCCATTTCCACTGCCCAAGCTGACTCTTCTGAACCCCTTCACAGTACAGAAAGTTAAAAGCACCCAAAATAAGACACAATAGTTTTAGAATTGTGATTTTTATAAGATGACTTCTAGGTGACAGGCAACACTTTTCTCACAGTATAAGAACGTGTGGGGATTTGGCAATAGATAATGCATTATAAGAAAGTACTTATTGTGAAGATTTTCCAAGAAATTATCCCAGTTCAATTAGATAATATGATTTCAGTTCTGTTAGTCAATATCATTATGACTCATCTATCTCAGAAATGAAAGGAAATAGGATGAGCCAAAATCATCAGGGCCCTTAGGGCATCTCATATAAAAAAATCCCCCATTCACCAAACAATGTGGGCCCCTCACTAATAATTGAAATAGTAATCTCAATTCAACAGACATTAACTGAGACCTTACTATATTCAGTACTGAGCTTCTAATAAGACTCTTTCAATGCTTCTACATTGAAATCAACCATTTAAGGAGCTATTTTATCACCAAATATGGAGCTAGTTGGCTCTGGCTGGTTTGCCTTTGGCTACACCTAAGTGTCCTTGTGAAGCTCCCCTTAAACAAAGGAAAGCAGCAGGAGTAAATTATTCAAAATATAGATTTGTTCCCCCCCCCCTCCACGCCTCCACTGGAGTTGTTTATTCCAGGCTCAAGACAGCCCCAGCTGCATGCAAGTCAGAGTGCTATGGAGCCAGGGTTGAAAACTTAGGTTTAAATTAATTTGTGGTGACTTCTCATGAGGGCTGCTTCCTATTCAGCTAATCACTTTTTTTCCCCCAACTATATCACACTGTGGCAGGCTTGAAGCTATGCCCCAGATATCCAAAGTTGTCTGTGTACCTGTATATGCATGTGTGTTGTGTGTTATTTTGTCTGTTTTGTTTCTCAACAGCTAACATTTGCTGAGCTCTCACAACATCCCCAGCACTGAACAAAGCCCTTTATATGGATCATTCAGAACAACCCATGAGGGTATACAGGGACCCTAGCTTTACAGAGGGAAAAATGGGGCTGGAGAGGCTATAGGCCTTTTGCGACACAACCAATAAGGGGCAGAGCCCAATTTATACTTCGGTCTCTTTGATAAAAGATTTTTAGGTGTTTATTCCTTTTCTATATCATGAATATAACATAATAATGCTGAGCTATTGAAAAATCATAAAGTACAAGAGCTATATGAGCAGACGGGGTAAAAACCACTATTACTCAACTCTGTATTAACCAGAGAAACTTTAGTTTGATCTGTCTTATATATGTAAGATGATATTTAAAGGGATTCAGTCCCATAAACTGTCCTGAAACCATGACTTGAGCTAGTGGAAACAAGAATTCATAGGAGATTGGGAGATTTATAACTATGAGATGGTATATACTGGTGAAAGGGAGCCCAGAATTTAAGAAGGGCCCTACAAAAGTTACCTCTGGCCTTCATAGCACATATGAGCTTTGTGATTTCTGCTGTGCACAGTGCCTGTCAATTCAATCTATAACTTAATGTTGGGTGATGGAGTCTTCAGTCAGGGAATGAAACACTCTACAAACCCCACTCCAAAGTAGATGTGTTCTTGGAAATTATTAGTAGCAGTGTTCATAAGTATTTTTGCAAAATCAAATATCACCACTCCAGGGTACACAGTCAATATATATCATTGTAGTTTGTCCTGCTTGTGGTAGGTTATATTTTAACCTGTGGGAAAATGAATGGCATTTAATCTAAGATCCATTTTTTTTATCAGGGAAATTAAGTGAATCAGAAAAAAACTAACATAATGTATGTTGATTAGTAAAAATATAGTCACAGAATAATGTAGTGTGCATATCTTGGCAGAAAGTAAAATGGAGTGCAAGGGGGAGGTTGACAAGGATGAATAAAACATGAGGATTCTAGAAAGTCTGTTTGGGAGAAAGTAGATTCCTGAAAAGATGAGGCTGATCATGTATATGATCTAATGCAAAGCCTCTTCTCTGAGAAAATAAGGAATTTGGCAAATGCGTGGAGTGTCACTCACAGAAACCTGTTTCTAGTAAACTGTATAAAAATACTTTGGTGGTAACTATAGTTTCCCAATTCAAAATTATGAATAAAGAACCAATGAATATTTATTGAATGAAATGTCTCTGATGTTCTGCTACTGTGCATATCAGAGCTGGCACAATAGTAAGTGGTCAAGTTTTGTTTTCTACATTGTGAATGGTGAGGGTGGAGGTAGACGTTTCAGGTGTCTTGTTCACCTCAAATTTGTCCTCTGTGATGCTTGATCCCAATTTTATGGTGTTGTCAGATGAAATGTATAGCAGGTCTTGCATGATCTGACCAGGTCTTTCTCGATACCAATGTATCAATGGATATTGATAGAAATTGTTATTCTAGATAACAATGGATATTGTAGAAATTGTTATTCTAGATACCACATATTCCAGGCAGGCTGTATTTTAAAAGCATTTTAGTACCAGAAGGTTGAGTTTGCTCTAGAATACTTGCACAATATACACAAGCTGAAAGTGGGGGGAAAAAATTAGAGTAAATAAATGAAAAACATTGAATTTAAAATCGAAATGATAAAAACAGAGAATACCTTCTAAAAGAATTTGGTGAGAGAAAGTGCTTGCTAGCACCAAGGGACACCAGCATTAATGCAGGGAAATGTGACAGCATGTCTCAATGAATTCTGCTCCCATACAAGGCTGCCTGGAACCTGTACTGAGAACAGTGTCAGATCACTGTAGCTTGGAGGAGTCAACCAAGCCCAACTTTCCATTGGTGAAGGTAAAATGGGGGCCTCCCCACACTCCTCTCTTGCCTCCTCCTCATCTGTTAGCACACCCAATCAATATGAAGAGGATAATTCAACACCCTCCTCCATAGATCACACCACACAATACAGACAACTCCTATAGAACTCTAAGATGACTCATCTATTAAACTACATTCTTTCAGCTCCTACTATGTGCAAGGCATTGAGCTAAGTTTTTTTGTAAGATGCAAGGATATGACACCTGATCATGCAGAGCTGTCTAATGGGAAGATGGACATGATTTAATACCATCATCTTGGTCTTCTCTTTTCTCCCACTCCTACCTCAGAGTGAATCATCAAAGCCATTTGTCAGTCTAGAATTGTTGGATGGAATGGTGGGTGGTAGAGACTGTGTAGAGTGTCATTGGACCCATGGGGAGTTTATCTTCAACCAGGTGGACAGAGTTTGGTTCATCAGTCTGCTTACTTCTGTTCAGCTACTCCCACTTTCTGCAGCAGGGAGTCCTTCTGGCCGCCTTTAGGAGTCCCATACACCTTTCCAGTTTAAGTTTACTTTTGTTAAAGGTTCAGGTTTCTGTCCTCTCCCTCTGTTGCCTGCATCTCTACTGAACCATGCTTTTTCTCTCTACAGCAGTTTACTCTTTCTGGAGTTCTGAGTTTCCTTTTGTCTGATTTTCTTTCTCTAACTCATGAGAAATGTAAGATCCCCCAGAGTATTCTTGTGGACTGTTCTTCCCCAATCCACCTCTTAAAGTTTTTGTTTTCCAGATTTCTGCTCACTTTACCTACACTTCTATAATATTTTTTTCCTTATTCTTGGATTTAATTATGCCTGATTGGGAAGAGTGCATGGCATGTCCATCTCCAGCCAACACCATTCTCCTGAGCTCCATATCTCCATATGCAGATGATAGTGGGGCATCACAAGTATGTCTGGCATAGGACCTCAAACTGATACATCCTTTCTTACCCTCTTAGACGTTGCTACCCACTTTATCCAAGCCAGAATGCTGAGTGTCAGCCACCATTCTCCCCTCTAACTAATTCTCACATCCAAGTGCTTTGAATTTTGTCTCCTAACTATTTCTTGCCAAATACTGCTGCCTCCTTGTTACTCTCCCACCTCGATATTCATGTGTTGTCTGGATTAATGCATCACTGTCTTAATGCATCTCCAGGGAGTTCTCTGCAGGCATCCCCATGTTTTTAATCTTGGATCCTCTATCCCAACTTCCCCACAGCCATAGGATTGATCTGATCAATCACTTCTTTGCTTAAAATTCCCTTCTGCCATACTCTGCAACTGAGGATAAAGTTCTTAAGATATGAGGATCTTAAGATATGAGGTTCTCCATGGTGTGGCCACTTCCTGCCTGCCATTCTCACCTTCAGCCTCTCTCTACCTAGAATTCTATGACCCAGTCCTCTTAATTAATTTGAAGTTTCTTGACTTTGCATGTATATCCCACATTTCTAGGCTAACTCTTGCTCATCATTTGGGAACTCAACTAAGGCATCATCTCCTCTGAGAAGATTTTCCTTATTCCAGAAGTCAGGTTTACCCTCCTCTAGTAGCATCTCTTTGTTTCCCTCTCTCATACCACCTACACTCCACACTTGGCCCAATTACACTCTCTTCTCTCTTATCAAACTCAAAGTTCCCAGGGGTGTGAAAAATCACACCTTATTTGTATTTGAATTCCCATGTGTCTGTTGAAGGAAAGGCTGAAGGAATGAGTGGATTATAATCCACTGAATAGAAAAGGAGTCCATGGGTGGATGCTGATAAGAACTAAATAAATATATAAATGAGAGAGGAGGCTCTTCCTTAAAAGTAGTGTGCTGTTTAATAAATACAGAAAAACATGAAAAAGTTAGAAAATCACCATTTTGTAAACATCTGAATAAAACCCATTTAGTGAAGATCCAATAGTAGGTAGGTTAGTGGAAAGGGGATACTTACGTAGTCTCAAAATATTTCCCTACAAATTACTTATTTATTACAAAAGGAAAAATAGTAACTGTATAAGGCAGAAAACAGACAAATTAATCAAGTGAACAAAATCAAACAAATGGGGTAAAATGTTAAAAATTAGTAAATCTGGGTAAAGAATATACAGAAATCCTTTTTACTCATCTGGTGACTTCTCTTTGAGTTTGAAGTGGTTTCAAAACAAATGTTGTTTAGAAATCATCAGAAATCCTTTAGGTGGCAAACATTTCACAGAACACATTTTTATCATTAAATAAAAGTTTTAAACATCACTTTTGCCAAGAAAGAAATCTTTCTTTTTTGATTATCACCTTCTACTTCCTAAGCTCCATTAAGAGAATAAGTTATCATCACACAGTAACAGATCTTGTAGTAGCAATCACAGCACCATGCCTCCACCCCCACCTGGGGATGCTAATTGAAACTACAATTAATTGACTAAATATGTCATATACATAGGAAACAATTACACCTTATGACGTTCACTCTTCATCCTAAAAACATGGTATTTCAGTTTTCATTCAAGGGCTCCAATATCTCTTTCTATACATTGCATGCTTCTCTTTGCATAGTTTCTGTACATTGCTTGATAAAGGTATTCTTTATGTACAAATAATCTTATAATGAAATCATTTTTCCCATTTCATTTTCTAAGAGTTGTTTCTAATGGAAAAAATTTAGAGACTTTCAATAGTTATAGACTCTATTAAAAGTTATAAACTCTGTTCTCCCTAAATGTTGCTCTAGTCAATCTTTTCATTGTTTGAGTATATTTCAAAAAGGAAACAAGATATGACTCCCTACAAAACTTCTGTGATCACATACCTGTTTTTTGAAGGTAATCTCTTTCTCCTGCAGTTTCCTGCTTTCTCCCCCAAAATCTATGGGGTCACTAGGCACCAGAATCTCTGTGTCAGTTCCACTTCCACTTTGGGTCCTGAGTTTACTTAGGTAATAACAGAACACTAAATTGATGGATGGAAAGATGCTATCACTTAAAGGACATAAAGCAACAGATATGATTATATGTCACTGGTTACACAAAACAAGAAATGAGGCCATGTGCTCCTTCCCAGCAGAGATTCCCAAGTCCCCATAATGGTACCACTTAAATTTGGAATCATTTTAATCATTTTTGTATTTCATCTACTATGGCTACATGTTTGTAGCTGGAGATGGTACCTGTTCATCAAACCCTCACTCTGTGCTCTTCACCTAAAATCTAAAAGTCATTGTTCATTAAAATGACTTTTAATTTATTAATTATTTTCATTAAGAGTTATTATTTTTCTTTGATTCCTAAATTTATTCCCCTCTCTTGGTTGCTAATGGTCACTTATTTAAGTTGAATAAATAACAAGGGAGACCACTCACATGGGTGGAAAAATTCAATATGGTAAAGTTCTATGGATGAAATGCTTTATGACTTTCTGGTTGAGATCGAACTAAGTCAAGAATGCCAATTGTCCTGGCTTTTATTAAATATAATACTGGATGTCTCAAGTTATGCATTAAGGGTATAAAAGTGAATAAAAGATAGAAGATTGTTAAAGGAAGAAGCAAAACTGCCCTTATTTGCAGATGCTATAATTATATTTACAAAAAAATCTTTAAGAGTCAATTAAGTTCAATCAATTAGAGAATTCGGCAAGGTTGCCAGGGACAGAGTTACACACATACAATCACAAAATTAAATTTTTATATACCAATGCAACTCATTAGAGCATGAGATTTAAAATCACTACAAGCTTATTTTCCCTTATTAGTAATGAAGGCCTCCCCAAATAACAGATGTCTCCCTGTTAGGTCTCCTTTCTATCTTGATACATTTCCTGTCTTTAAGCAAGGGCTTGGCTGCGTATGGCAGCCAACACCCTTTCTCTTCAATTCAAATGCATACTATTTCAATTAAAATTTTTTCTTTGATTTAAACATATACTATTCATTATCTGATTATTCACCCAAGTGTATCAGTTTTAATTATTGAGAAAAAATAATAAATTCATAGCTTCAGTGGACTTGTGACTTGGCTGTGGCTATGTTACAGGATAGGTCTGGCAAGACATTTACTTGTTTTAAACAGAAGAGCTTTGGCTGTGGGCTGGGATAGATTCCCTCTAAAGAAGATACAAGTAGCATCTATTTACAACAAAGCTTCTTTAAATATTAAGAAAATGAATAAATATTTTTTTAAAAAGAAGAAGATATAAGTAGAAGACTATGTTTATATATCTTCCACAATCACTTTTTTCTACATTTCCATTCATGCCAACAGTACCTTGGTTGGTTATCATGGGAAAACATCAGATTTTCCAAATATACCAGCTTGAGGCCTTCATGAAATCCAAAGGACTCATTCAATGATTTCTTAAACTCCTGAGTAATGAATAAGTACGTTGACAGCCATAATCTCTAGGTAATTAATGATTAAATGATTCAGCATAACCAGCCTTCCAATAAGGCTCTCCAAATAGCTCTCTTGTCAGACCAACCCCAGGTGACCTTATCTGTCCTAGGAAGCAGACTGAATGGGACTTCACCAGTCCCTAGGAGAGATGAAAGGAGTATGCTATCGGCCAGATGGCTCTGGTGAGGCCTGGAGGTCTTAGCTTGGTCTATAGGGGTATGGGGTACAGGCTGCCACTGTTCAGAGGGGGGTGGGATGGAAAGGTGGAGGTTAGATTTTGAGCTGGGGTTTTTCAGTGTTCAGAGTAAAGCAGTCAGGGCCAGGAAGTGAGGAGGTAAGAGCTGGTGTCCTTGCTGCAGGGCTGCTCTTGGCAGCCACAAGCAAAGTCTTTAGTTAAGAATAGAGGAAGTCTGAATCACTGTGCCTGTCCAGGCTGCACAATAATACACATCAGAATCACTTTTCTCCAGATTTCGAATTACAAATTTGCAGCTTCTCCCTGATTCTTCATAAGCATTATATTTCCCTTGACTGATTCCTGAGTCTACCCAAAAATTTGCCAAAGAAAAAGAGTAGTAGAGAATACGTTTGGGGGCCTCCCCCTCTTGGTGTCGGTACCAGTGGATGTAGTTGATGTTTTCTTTAACTATATCACAAGAGATTGTGGCAAATTTCCCAGCCTGCTTGGTGACAGACATCTCCCTCCATTCCAGGTTGGAAGCTGTCTGACTGGCTGCAATGGGAACATCAAAAATTAATAAAGAAGAGGTGATAATAATTCCTGAGTATAGCCTCCCATTAAAAAAAATCCCATGTGGATCTATGCAACACACTTACCAGGAACCAGGAAAGCTAAAAGGAGGGTCTGAGCCCACAGCATGCCCTCCTCTCTTGGGTCTTAGAAGGAAATGGAACCTGGATGATAAGAGAAGTACTCCCTCTGAAAACTCAAACCCTACCCCAAAAGAAATTCATCCCTAGAGCAAAGACAGACAGTTAGAGCCAGTCTTCCTAACTGGTGCCACAGGCAGGGAGAAGAAGCTGAGAAACTGTCTCAGAAGGCTAAGAAGCTATTTAAAGAGAAGAGGTGGGGAGCTGGGACAGGACTGGGGAGGAGCCCTTTCCTCTGATCCCTCCCATTTCTGCTCCTGCAGGCTGGGAGCAGCCCTCTCCTCAAGACAGAAGCCTGGAGCCCTAAGAGCTCAGAAATGTAGAAGCAGATGGAGTCAGGCATCTTGGGTAGTAGAATTGTGGATAAGTAGAATACACTTGCCTGTTCCACTGGGTAGCAAGCAGTCCTGAATCAGGCTAAGTTCTCTTGGATTCTATTTCAATACTTGGTCTTGGCAGGAGAGGAAACTGCAGTATTGCTCTCAACCCCCTTCCTTGGACATCTATAAGGATTTTTCAGGCAAACAGGAACAACACATGGAATAACCTTTGAATGTGATTTTTAAAATAATTTATGATCAGTTATGTTGGTCTACATTTGAATTCAATAAGGTAAGGAACATATGTGTTTATGGGGGATGAAGGGAGGGGCAAATCAAGTTATTGGAGGATTTCTGTTGATCCTCAAGTCAAAAATGTTCCCCTGGTAGGCTTACCAGATATAATTTTTTTTGTTTTTTTTGTTTTTGTTTTTTTTTTTAAGAAAGAGATTATTTGTTGTTCATCTGAAATTCAAATTTAACTGGGCATCCTGTATTTTATTTGATGACCCACTACTTCTTATTTTATTTGGATGTATGTTTAAAATGTTCTGAATATGCATGAAAGATATATAAAATTGTTCAAATGATCAAGGGATAGGGCATGGTCACAGAGGGTAGACAATCACTCAATAAATGAGGGAATCTGAATTCCCAGCCTGGAGAACTCTGCCACATTCTCCAAGGGAGCAGCAGCAGTCCCCTGAGTGCAGAGGCAATGTCTGGCAAAAGAGGATGGCCTACTGATTGGTTCTTGTTATTGAGGACTAGCCTTATGAGTCTTTGCTCTTGTAATTGAAACTTAACCTACTGTTATGGGGTGCCTAAGGGTTGCCATCTGAGAGCCTCCTTGTTGCTCAAATGTGGCCTCTCTCTAAGCCAAACTCAGCATATGAATGCATTACCTTCCCCCCAACGTGGGACATGACTCCTGGGGATGAGCCTCCCTAACAACGAGGGATTAATACCAAGTGCCAACTGGCAACACGATTGGAAAAAGACCATGAATAAAAGGGGGAAAGAGTAAAGAGAAATGAGTTCATGTGGCTAAGAGACTTC
Source organism: Cabassous unicinctus (assembly GCA_029593785.1). Taxonomy (NCBI): domain Eukaryota; kingdom Metazoa; phylum Chordata; class Mammalia; order Cingulata; family Chlamyphoridae; genus Cabassous; species Cabassous unicinctus. Next base: position 409 of record JAQZBX010013979.1, on the reverse strand, counting down.
AAAGAGAGTCGGGAGGTCATCCCAGAGGTAATGTTTACGCACACCTCAGTAGGATCTCATAGAATACCAAAGTGGATATCACCCCACACAGAGGGGCTCCTGAGGGCTCTGGAGACACCCAGGTCCTATATAAGTGGGGATAGCCCCAGAGATTGATGCCTTATTAGTGGGCTCCTCTTTGGGATCTGTGCTCCTGAGAGTGACAGAGTAGGACTCAAATAAGTCCTCCCTGCACATGGTCCATCAGTCCCTTCTATTCAAACCTATATGTGATGCTGGAGTTTTTAGGTGTACTTCCAGAGACTGGAGCCTCTGGCCTACCTATGTGCCAGCTGTGCCTGCAATCTCGGTGCAGCTGCAACCCCTACCCTACAGCTCAATGGACTCATCCAAGTCACCTGGCGAGGAG
>JAQZBX010013978.1:0-39155 GCA_029593785.1 Cabassous unicinctus | reverse complement strand
TGCAACAGTGATATTTATAAAGTAGCAGGATCTTAGGACTTTAATCTGTGAACCCTGCAATCAGAGAAAATGTCTCATTTCTATGATTATCTTTTCTCCTTCCTTTTCAAAAGAAATAAAATAGGAAAATAATAAAACCTTTCAAGTATTATATTATAGCTGAGGATTTATCTGTGAAGAAATAATAAATAAGTTGCATTTGCACCCAAAGGACAGGCTCTTATCTTCTTGCATTGAGAGTAATTATTCTGTGTCTTATATTATGATATTAGGAACTGGGCCAGAAAATATGCTTATTGAACATTATTTTAAAAACATTTTCATGTGATGTGTTTGACACCCAGTTCTGTGCATGGAAGCATTTTGGGACTAATAAGCACAAGCTGCTGCTTGCCCACCACTGCATGCACCCAGAAGAGGCAGTGTTAGGTAGATGGCCATGGTTGCCTTCCCAAAGGAGGAGCTTCCAGGCACTGGCTGCCTGGGCTAGGATGGGAGGGAAGAGGAAGTGACCCTGGGGGATTCAGAGCTGGCACCCACAGGGATGGCTCTAAAGCTTGCCAACTCATCTGGGCAGCTCCATGCGCTCCACACCAGCCAGGCCTGGTCAGCATCCCCCACCCTGCCGGCTGCCCTGTGAACACATTGGAGGCTTGGCTGCTGGTCTTGTGTACACTGGACCTGCTCCACAAGCTGCTTCCTCCCTCTGCCACCTGGTCTCTGACTCCCGCAGCTGTGGCCCCTGCCCACAGTAGACTGGGATTAGAACTCACTACCCTGGACCTGGACCTGCACCTGCAGAGCTGTGGCTTGCACCGGGGAACACCTGCCTGCTGGGCAGCTTCCTGCAGGGTCTCCAGCAGGTGGTCACTAGAAACCCCTCCTGGAATGGATTTAGAAATGCTACATGTTATAAAGCATGTCTTATGAGCTCTCTGAAAGCAAGGGAGAAAGAGAGGGTCAGCACAGTGGGCAATTGTCACGGAAAATGAGATGAAGGCATCTCCTCACCACGCTTTCTACAGCTGGTGAATTTGAGCCATTTGGAGCTGAGAGCCACATAGCCAGGAGAGCCTGCCAGCTTTCCCAGCTCATCCATACCCATCAGTGTTTAGTGGCTAGGTGAAATTCTTTACTCAATGCTTCTCACAGACTTGCAGCAAACCAGAATTAAGCCTCAAGGCCGAGTTTAATAGTTTAGACTGCTTAACTCAGAAAACAAACCAGAAGGATGGCAGAGAGCCATTTTGGGGCCATGGAGCAGCAAACCCAGCTGCAGCCATGGTGGGTCCACAGGGGGTGGGTCCATGGGGAGTGCACTCATTTCCAAAGGGTGGCTTTGATTTGGCCAAAAAAAATAATAATCTGAGGGTTAGCTTACACAGATACATTTGTAGAAGCAAATTGAGGTTGTTCAGACAAATGGTTTTGTAGGTGGCCAGATCAAACCACCATCAGCAGTTGGAGGGCTGGGTCAGAGCCCACTGCCTTGCAAGTCTGACCCCAGCGAGGAAACAGGGAAGGATGGGCAGAAGCTTCTAGGCCATCTGGTGGGGGTTCACTAGGTCCTTGGAGAGCCCGTGACCAGAAGTAGACCTGACAAAGGAGCCCTGGTTTCCCAGGATGGGTCTGTGAGGTCCTCCATGGGTAGGGAGCACCCATGAGTGCTGGGGCCAGCTTTTGGGGTGCTGCACCCTGCAGTTGGGGGCTGAAGGGGTATCCTCCTGTGCCTCAGGGAAGGGGCCATGGCATGGTCCTGCAGGGACCAGTACTCATGGCTGGTGAAGGGCCCATGGGGTGGGGTTGAGGGAAACTGAACAAGGCATCTGAGAGGACATGGGCAGGGTCCCCAAGTGCCCACTGTGGCAGCTTTGGCCAAAGTGTTACGTGCAGCAGCTAAGTGTTACAGGTAGGCACAGTGAACTGGTGGGTCTGAAATCCTGGCAGGATGCTGCTGCATCTTGCATTTAGCTTTGTGTGTGGAGCATCCCAGGGCTTCCAGACAAGGTGCCAGCTGGTCATCCTTAGAACAACAGAGAGGTTAATCTTGCAACTTTGCACAGCTCTTTGATTGGGCAGGGTTCGCTACTGAGTGGAGCGAAGTGTCTTGAAGACTTCTCATCAGCTGCTTGACCACAATACCAACCAAATCCATCAGGAAAGGACTCACATTCCCAGAGGAAAACAGCACAGATCTGGGATCCACAGAGAGCTCTTAAAGGGGACATGGAAACTGCTGAATAAGACAGAAAAATAAGGATAAATTCAATTTAACTTAAGAACATCTGCCAACAAATGACCCCAATAAGGGAGTGGAATGTCAGCCAGAGTGGGAGAAGGTGCTGGAAAAACAGGAAGGCAGCTGGAGTCATCACTCAGAATGTATGAAGTGCTCCTGAGCCCACTGGAAACCTAGTTGGCACCTCCCCAGAGAGGAGCCACCACACACACTCAGGATGCCTGAGGTGAAAGTGATGGAAAACGTCACATTTTGGCAAAGCCCTGACACAACTTCAGTCCTCCCCACCAGTATCTGCCTCAGAGTGGAATTGTTGGGCCATATTTTAACTCTATGTTTACATTTTGAGGAACTGCCTGTTTTTCAAAGTGGTTGTGCAATTTTGTGTTTCTACCAGCATTGTGTGAGCATTCAAAATTTTCAAAACATGTTTTGTCTGTGTTTTTTAATATAACCATCTTAGCAGGTACAAAGTTTCTTCTCGTTGTGGTTTTAATTTGCATTTCTCTGATGACTAATGATGTTGAACATTTTTTCATATGCTTATTAGCCATTCATATATCTTCTTTGGAGAAATGTCTACTCACATCTTTTGCTCATTTTTTTCTTTTGGGGTTCTGTGTCTTTATTATTGAGTTTAAAAGTTCTTTATATATTCCATGTACAAGCCTCTTATCAAATATGTGATCTGCAAATATTTTTCCAATTTTGTGGGTTTTCTTTTAACTCTTGGCATCCTTCACAGCATAAAAGTGTTTTTTATTTTTATTTTTATTTTTTTTATGAAGTCAAATTGATAGTTTATTGTATTGTAACTTGGGCTTTTGGTATCATATCTAAGAAACCATTGCCTAACTTCAATTTACCAAGACTTACACTTGTTTTCTTTCATGTGTTTTATAGTTTTAGTTTTTAATATTTAAATCTATGATTATTTTGAATTCAATTTTGTATATGGTGTGAGGTAGGGATCCAGCTTCATTCATTTGAATGTAGATATCCAGCTGTCCCAGTACAATTTGTTGAAAAGACTATTCTATTTTCCATTAAATTGTTGAAACTCTTGTTGAAAATAAATTGACCATAAATGTGGGGTTTATTTCTGGACTCTCAATTCTATTCCATTGATCTATATTTTATCCTTATGCCAGTTACCACCCTATTGGGTTGCAGTATAGTAAGCTTTGAAATTGGGAAGTATGAGTTCCCCAACTTTGTTAATTTTCAAGAATGTTTTGGCTATTTTGGGTCCATTGCATTTCCTTGTGAATTTTGGGATGAGTTTGTCAATTTGTAAAAAGCACCTGGGATTTTGATAGGGCTTGTGTCAAATCTTGTAAATTAACTTGAGGCATATTTCAATCTCAGTAATGTTGTTTACTGATACATGAAAGTGGGATGACTTTATATTTTTTTAGATCTTTAAATTCTTTCAATTATGATTTGTAGATCTTAGGGCACTAGTCTTGTACTTCTTTTGTTAAATGTATTCCTAAGTATTTTATTCTTTTTAATGCTATTTTAAATGGAATTGGTTCTTAATTTCATTTTTGATTGTTCATTGCTAGTGTATAGAAATTGTACACAATTGTGTAAGATTTTATACAATGGAATTTTGTATATTGGTCTTATATCCTTCAACCTTGCTGAATTTGTTAGTCAAATAGGTTTTTAATGTATTCATCAGGATTTTCAGTATAGAAGATAATATCAGCTACAAGAGAAGATAGATTTATTTTGTGTGATACAATATGGTTGCCTGTTATTATTTTTTCTTTCTGAATTGCTAAAATCTCTGATACAAATGTTCAATAGAAGTGGCAATAGAATACATGGAAACAGAGATAGAGACACACACAGATCTTGGTGGAGAAGAAAGCATTCCTTCTTTCACTATTTAGTGTGATATTAGCTGTGAGTTTTTCATAGATGCCCTTTAATGTGTTGAGGAAGTCCTCTTCTATTCATAATATATTGAGTTTAATTATTATGAAAGGGTGTTAGCTTTTTTTTTGCCAAATGCTTTTGTGGCACCTATTGAGAAGACTATGTGGTTTTTGTCCTCTACACCAACAATATGGTTTATTATAGGTTGATTTTCAAACGTTAAACCAAACTTACATTCCTGGATAAGTACCACTTGGCTTTAGTATATAATCCTTTCAGATGTTGCTGGATTCAATTTGCTAGCATTTTAGTGAAGATATCTGTGTTCATATTCATAAGGAATATTGGTTGGTAGTTTTCTTTTCTTGTGGTATCATCATCTGGCTTTGGTACCTGGGTACTAATAGCCATTTAGAATGAGCTGAGAAGTGTTTGATTCACTCCTATTTCTTGTAAGAGCTTATGAGGGCTTGGTATTAATTCTTCTTGAAATGTTTGGTAGAATTCAATAGTGAAGCAATATGGGTCTGGGCTTTTATTAGTGGGAAATTTAAAAATTACTAATTCAATCCCTCAAATTGTTATAAGCTTTTGGTTAATTTCCAGAGTTCTGAAAAAAGTTGACTTTAACATTTTTGTCAATATTTTCATTGATTTCATGGAGGAAAAGATTTATGAAGGTCCTTATGCCACCATTCCTAAAGGCCTGCCCATGGAATTTTAATACCACAGGTGTTCTATATGTCTGTACATCTAAATATACCACATATATGCTATATACATACCTATATACACAGGTACTCTATGTACATCTGTGCTGTACACAAAAATGTGTAAGGATTTTTCACTCCCCCAAGAATGAATTTTTGCCCCCTTTGGGGTGATGTTGCCCTGTTGAGTATTATGTTCTGGACAATGTCACCATCACAGCGGTAGGGATGGTCTCACACATATCACATTATGCCAGAGAAGCCACACTCAAGAGGCTCATGCTCATGATCCCATTTGTGTGAAGTACCAGGAAAGTGGAGCTATATTACAGTGTTGCATGTCAGGAGTGGTTATGCTTGGGGTGGCTGAAATTACAATTCCAAGGAGGAATGAGGGGTTATTCAAGAGAATGCTTTGACTTTTGATCCACTTTCTGGATACACAGGTGCATCAATTTATGAAAATTCAGCAACTGTAGGATGTGCTTTTTTCTTAATGTTAATCATTTTTTTAAACAATGTAATTTTCTCTCAGATTTCATTTTATCAAACAAAGTAAGTGTGAGAGTTTGAATATCTTTTATGAATCCCCAAAAGAGGATTATGCTCTTGAACTAATACATTGCTGTGGGTGTGGGGCCTTTTGATTGGACAACATTAGTGAGATGTGAGCCAGCTTGGGTCTGATATAAATGGAAACACAGAGAAAGACACATACAGAGAAAAAGGAAGTCACCATTTTTGACGCTGTAATGTGAGAGAGGACTCGAGGATTGCTAGCAGCCAAGCTTAAGGTGAAGCCCCCAAGAGTCTGGATGCACAGAGCAGCTCAAGGTTGAGGAGAGGAGCCATATGCCTGATAGCACATAGCTGAACTCAGGAAGAAAATGGAATAGTGGAGACTGAGATAGGAAGCCTGATAACAGACAAGCCTTTATCTCTTGCTCACAGCTGAGCTCCAGGCAACAGGGAAGGCAGGGACCTCAGCAGAGACTGGCGGTCACCATCTTTGCCACATGGCAGGACCCAGGATCACCAGTTTGTGACCTTTGTTGAGAAGGCATCTCTGCTGATGCCTTAATGTGGACATTTCATGGCCTCAGAACTATAAGCTTTTACCCTAATAAATCCCCTTTATAAAAGCCAACCCATTGCTGGAATTTTGCATCTACAGCCCTGTGGCAAACTAGGACAGTAAGTGACACCATTCCAGCCTGCAATCATCCCATCCATAAAAATTGCAAATCTCCCCATTTGTTTACTTCTACTCCATGACCTTCAGTGGACCTCCTGCCTGTCTTTATTACATCTTTCCTTCTCCAGTACCTCTGTTGCTCTAATTCTGATGTCTGGAGGTGAAGGCCCAATTCATTTTTCAAAAAGTATTTACCAAAATGTGAATTAAAGGTGACAAATATCACTCTGGTCATTGTTTTAGCAACTCCACACTGTTTTCTATGTATATTGTTTCACAGGCATTAAATTCTAAATATTTTGTAAATTTATTAAAGTTTACTTTTTTACTTATGGATTCTTTGAAAGTATGTTTTTATTTTTAAAACAGAAGGGTCTTCTAAAATCATGTTTTTGTTTCTGTTTCATTTTTATGAACTTTTAATTAGATGGTGTCAATTTTCAGTTCTCTGAAATTGAATTTTCTTCTCTGACATAATACATGCACGTCAAATTTTAAATTGATTCATGCTGCTTGAAAAATTGAATACATGTGTATTCTCTGGTGTTTGTCTCTTGACAACGGCATTGTGATCTCCGTAACTTCAGGTGTGTTTTGCCTGCTTGCTTCCTCAGTCTCCAAGCATCTATACCATGCTTACAGACTGGATTCCCCATGGAATTCTCTTTACCTCCCTTGCCAATTATGAGTTATATGCAGGAACAGCTATGGCTATTACCCAATTGGTCATCGTTGTGACTTCATTTCATGTGCCTCTGCCTCTAGTTCTGGCTTCATTTCTCGGCCCTCTCTGATGAGCCTCACTTGCTAATAGGAGGCAACTGCCTTGACCCATCTTTCTTCTCAATTTCCCATCCCAGTCTCCCAAATGCCATCCGTTACGTTTTCACTTCCACCTTGTCGAAGTGGCAGACTTTGCCTCCTAGTCTCTATTCTCAGTAAAGTGTTCTCTGCTTTGTCTGACATTTACTCTATAAGCTAAAAATCAATAAATGATGCTTACATTCTTTTGATCCAAATATTGATCCAGCAGAGCCATGTGGCCTGCTCATGTTTTATTCCTTTACTCAATGGCATGTCCACCCTTGGTCTGCTGACCTTCTCTTTTCTTTTGTATCTTATCACACCCTCAATCATCTCACCCTGCCTTCTGTACCAGGGCATGGGCCTAGCCCTCTTGTTCCTGGAGTGCCTGCCTGTCCTCCTCCTCTATGGAGGGGCTGTTTAGTCATTGTCCACCTGCCAACCATGCCCTTTTCTGCTTGCCCAGGCCTTTCCTCTCCTTTTCCTGACTTCGTCTCTTGTGTTTGCTAGTCAACACCCTCAAACACTTCCTCTGACCAAGTACCTGGGAGGAAAATTTTTGGGTTCTTGTATATCCAAAACTATTTTTTCCTGCCTTCCTTCTCATCTGGGATAGATTCCATGGGTGTAGAGTTCCACATCAGGATTTCCCAGAAGTTTTTCCGTTGAGCTCCAGCCGTGAGTGAGCAGTTCCTATGCCTCTCCCTTTCACCAGCTGTGCTGCCCAGGCTGCCTGCTTCCCTGACACAAGGGATGTGCACTCTCACAGGGGTGCCTCTTGCTGTGTGTCTTCTGCTTAACGCTCTGGTAATTCAAGAATCTTTTATTAACATTTTCAATTTACTTTTCCGAGCACTCTTCCTTCCTCCCCCCTTCCCCTGGTAACCCCTAATTCACTTCCTATCTCTGTGAATATGCTACTTCAGAGCATCTTTTACTCCTACAGACTCATTATCTTGGCTTCCCAGGGCTGCTGTAGCAAAGTACTGTAGACTGCTGGGCTAAAACGACAGGAATTTGGTGTCTCAGTTTTGGGGTCCAGATGTCCAAAAGCAAAGTGAGGGCAGGACCGTGCTCCCTCTGGAGTCCGTGTATCTGGTGAGGGTTTGACAGCAGTCCATGGCTCAGCCTCTGCCTCCGCCATGGGGCCGTGACCTCCATCTCCTCTGCTTATAAGAATTCCAGTCCTGTGGACTCAGGCCCATGGATCCAGCATGGCCTCCCCTTAGCTAATAGGATATGTGAGGAACTGCTGTCATGTGTTCACACCCCAGGATGTGTAGGCACTGAATGTGTCTTTGTGGAGGGCAGGATTCAGCCCAGGCCACTTGTGTCAATCACGTTTGTGAAAATATTTTCCATTATTATTTCTATAATTTCTGAGTTCATTTTCTTTGTTCTCTCCTTCTGAAGAGATTAGCGGGTGACCCACAGCCATTCCTTCCCAGAGCCTTTGCCAGAGTGTGACTGTTAGTAGAACCCCTTTCCCAGCAGTGGTGCCTCCATGAGGTTTTGGACCATAGAGACATTGGTCTAGGTTTCAAGTATTTTATCTACTTAATTTTTGGTTTTATTTTCCATGACTTTAAAAACTTTTTTCTAAACATTCTTTGAATTGTTTGTTTCATTAATTACACATTTAATTTCAAATTTCCTGTTTGTTCCTCTGACAGTTTGAAGCGGCTGGATACCAGAAAATCCTGTTCTTAAAGCTAACCCATCCCTGGGCATGTAAACCTGTTGTATTTGGGACCTTTTGATTAGATTCAGTTAAGGGTCCTGCTTTTAATCAGATCACTCCAGTTAAGGGTCTCTAAGTAGATGGCGGGACCAAGGCTGGGTCTTAATCCTGTTACTGGAGTCCTTTATAAATGGAGGAATAAAGGGCTGCAGACACAGAAAAAAGCTACAGTGACAGAGAGAAGCTTCCAGAAGTTGAAATCAACTGCAGATGGAGCAGCCCAAAGCAAAACTAGCAATGAGGCCTTGAGGAGAGGGGAGAGATGAGCTACCTGGCATTGTGCCCTGCCATGTGCCTGATGGCCCACAGCTGAGACTGGAGGAGGAGGCTGAGGCCAGCAGAGCTGCTGTGCCCTGCCATGGGGCAGGGGTCCAAGGTGACCAGAAGCTGACATTTGGGAATAGGACTTCACCTGATGCCTTGATTTGGGCATTTTCTCAGCCTCAGAACTGTACGTTTTTAACCTAATAAATTCTCATTGTAAAAGCCAACACATTTCTGGTATATTGGTCCCAGTAGCTTTTAGCACACTAAAAGCTCCTTTTCTGTGGTACCTTGCCCTTGTCCTTGTTTTTGTATTAGTTTACTGTGGCTGCTGTAACAAATGACCACAAGCTGGGTGGCTTGCACCAATAGAAATCTGTTCTCTCTCAGATCTGGAGGCCAGAGGTCTGAGTTCACTAGCACTGGGCTAAAATCAAGGTTTGGCAGGACTGTGCTCCCCTCAGGGGCTCTAGGGGAGAAGCCATCCCTTGCCTCTTTCAGCCTGTGCCTGCTGGTCTAGCCTCTGTTTCCCTGGTCTTCCCCTCTTTGTGTTTCAAAATCCCTCTGCCTCCATCCTACGAGGACACATGTGATTGCCTCCAGGACCCGCCTGGAGAAACCATCTCAAGACCCTCTACTCTATACATCCACAAAGACTGTTTTCCCAAAGGAGGTGCATTTCTCAGCTTCCAGGGATTAGGAACTGATATTTTCTGAGGGCTGCCATTTAGCCAAGTACAATATTCTTGGACTTGAGAATAATTATTCAAGGATTCTTTACTGTAACTCTTGTTTTCTAGCTCTGTTTCCTCCAGGGATAATTTTCCTGTTTCTTTAGTGTGGTCTATCTCCTTTGGAAGTTTGCTCCTCAAATGTCTCATGATCTTTGGATGCCATTCACATTGAAGAGAGAGGAGTCTTCAAGCTGCTCTGTGCACAGGGATGGGTCCTGGTGCCTGGGAGCTGCTCCAGGAAGGCCCTGTGGTGACAGAAGACCCCAGAGGCCAGGCCCTCAGACCTTCTCTGCTCAGCCTCTTTTCTTGAGAGAAGAGCCTTCTTGCTTTTGTTAGAGGTCAGGCCCTCCGGCCAGCTCTCCTCAGCCTCTCTTTTCTTTAGAGAACAGGTTCTTGCCTTTGCTTAGGGAGCAGGACTTGGTGGTCAGCTATTTTAAAGAGAGCACGGGCCACACTATACTCCTCATTGCCCAATCCCTCTTCCTCCCTCCTCCTCCTCTCTCCTTGGGCTCCCCGCGTGTTTCTGGGTTCCTGAATCCTGGAATTCTTCCGGGCCAGCTGGTCCTTTCTGATCACATTGCCTGCAGGCCATGCTCCTGCCAGTTTGTCCCTGGTCCACCTCCTCTGGAGTGACGCATTATTGGCTTCCATCCTCTACCATTTTAACTGAAGCCCCTTGTTCATCATGTGCCTTGATCTTGTGTGGGTGTGAGTGGGTGCTGGCTCAGCCTGGTGGCACTTCCGTGAAGTCATGCTGAGTGCAGGCCATCCCCTGAACTGTGAACAGGAAGTTTGACTCTGAATGAGAATGAAAGGAAGGGGCAGGACCTAGGAAGTTATGTTCTCATGGAAGAGAAGAGCCCATGCTCCCTGCTGGACAGGTGGGCTGGGGTGCTGGCATCTACAGGGTCTGACCCTCTCCACACAGAACCCACTAGCCAGGAGTGGTTCCGCTTGGTGGAAAGCTACTTCACCTTCAAACTTTGAACCTGGGGGCACAGGGTTTTCTTTTTCTCACCTTTTTGTTTTCCATTTACTGTGTGGAGGGTGTGTGGGTCATGTTCCCAGAGTAGATGATGCAGGCTGAACCAACAGGCGCCCTTCTTCCTCGGAGTTGGGACTGCACTCCTGGTGAACAGAAGATGCGACAGACAAGGCACATGTGCCCAAAAGCCCACACTCTCCAAACGTCGCTTTCTGTTTCTGAAAGAAGATCCGCAGGGCAGCTCTCCTTTCCACAGCTTTCACACTGAAGCACAGCAAAGAGTCTACTAGAAGCTTGGCTTGAAGGAGTTCTGTGCATGCTGACAACTCCAGACAGACCTGGTTTCTTTCATAGCAGACGTCCTGGATGCAAATGACAGCAAATTCCCTATTACTGCCCATGTGCCAGACTCCCAGCATCGGCATGCTTCTTAAGAGATTACATATTTAATGACATTAAACTGACACTGATAAAATTCAGGGAAGCAGTTTCTGCAGAATGTATCTTGTGTGATAGGCTACATGCATTGAAACATCGAGGAAAACAAAGGAGCAAAACTGTCTGTTTCCCTTAACCTATAGGCAACAGCAAATTATCCTCTGAAAAACTAGATGCAAATTCAATTCCACATTCCCTTTATCTCTTCAAATTCAATATTGACATGTTGAGGTTTTCCACATAATTATTGAGAGAGCCTCAGTTATTCACAGATGAACACTTACACAGAGTTACACTTCCATGATGTAAAATATTTCTCCAGAATCACAAACTCATCATGATGGCCTGTAATGCCTTAATATTATATATTATACTTAATATCTGCAGTTTGGAGACTGCAGAAGCCAAAGCAGAGAGGGGACCACCTCCACATGCTGTTAGTGGAATGCTATTCCCACGATGTTCTGATGTCTATTCTCTCATAACCTACTTCCACCTTTAAAGCTAAGATGGATTGTTTTACTTTATTGACCTTAATATAGTTAAGTGAAGAGCATTTAAGAAGAAATGGGATGCACTGCATGAATGGTATTTATCTTCTCCACAAGATGGTAACATGTGCTGTAAACTAAAAATAAATAAATGAAGGAGCAAGGCCATATCTGTATTTAGGTTTTAGCCTTGGAAAGTATTTCCATTTAAAATACCCATCAATTTAAAAAAAATAAAAAAATAAAAAAATAAAATACCCATCATATTAACCATGACAGATTATTTTGCACAGCCTTTTCTAGATGGCAGATATTAATTTTTTGGAAGAGTGAGTTGAAAGAAAACTCAAACACATGAGATTTGGAGACTGTCATGTGCAAACTTAGGCATGATCCTGTTTTAGACGCAGGGAGCATGGTGTGGCTGGAGGAGTTTCTTAGGTGGGCACACAAGCCAGGAGACAGGTGCATCATACCTGCCAGTGGACCCTGGAGGGTTGGCATGCTAGAGTGAATGGACCAGCCCTTGGGAGCCTTCACACTCTGCATGTGGGGAGAGCAGTGGCTGCCGGAGACTGCCTGTCCCTGCTCATGAGATGGGAGTATTTATACCACAGAACTCAGGACAAATGAGAGCTTCGGTTCTCAGAAAGCTGGCTATTAAACACTTAGCAGCAAACCAGTGGAGCGAACTGTGCAGTGAAGAAACATCAGAGGGATCCAGCAAGGGAAAAGGATAATGAGCTGGCAGGGTCTGAGATGAGTGGGGTGCTGGGTGGTGGGCAGGAGGGTGTGTCAGTCACACAGGTGGGAACTAGGAAGCCATGAGAGATGGGGCTCCAGCTGTGAAGCTGGGCCTAGCAAACAGCCAGATCATGAAAATAAGTCCCTTCATTGGTGGCTTTAGCCTTAGCTTTAGTTAGTGCTCTTGCGATGACCAAGAGAAGAGGGCCAGAAATTCTGAGGAGTCACAGTGGCAACAGGGAGGGTCTGGGTGACTTCTTGTCAGAGAAGCCAAGAGTCAGAAATGACCGAGAATAGAGCAGGAACCCAGAGGTGTCTCATTGAATTCTTCGGCAATAAGCTCTAAAGCACAGTCGAGCATGACAGTGATTTTCTTTTGCTGATTGCAGGAGAGGCAGAGGAAGATTTCAGAAAGAAGTGATGTAGATTTAGCCAGAATATGTGTAAGATGATTTTATATTGCATTTGTGTGTTTTGCTTTTTTCTCCCTCTAAGGAGTGCTAAAGCTTAATCCACTCAGCATGGAGAAATCCCTGAGGTTTTCAGCCAGAGAAAAGAGGCTGGTGAATTCTCCCCCAGTGCCACATGGCAGTGGGGGGGCATGCATGACCTAATTGATTGCAAATCAGTGACTAGTGTAGAGGTTTCAGAAAAGCTGCTCTGATCACATCCTTGTCAGGAAGTCAAATCATGGGCAGAGCACACTCAGGGAAGGGCACATTTGCTGTTGTTTGCAGCAGCCCCAGCTGTTCAAACTGGGACAACCTTTGTAATGCCAAATAGTTTATGAGTTGATCTCCCTTGATGGAAGATGTTGACCTTTCTCAGAGGAAAAGCCTGCAGCTGCTGTGACTAAAGGCAAGGAGGATACCACCAAGAGCAGCAATCAACCTCTGCCCTGCCACGTGTGGGTGCAGTGACCGCCCAGACACCATGAGATGAGGACTTATGGGAAAGTGACCAACTCAGAAGCACCCTGGAGACAGACTGGCAGTGGAAGGAAGGAAGAGGGCCGGGTCAAGCAAAAACTCCAGGAGCACTACCGTGCTAGTTCCCTGCTGCCACATAACAAATGCCCTGGACAGTCATCACTGCAAGTGTTCTCCAAGGGTCAGCAAGTGAAGAGAGGCTGAGGTGTGGAGCTCTAGCTCAGCTCACCTGAGGCTGCTGCCAGGTTCTTGGCTGGGGGCTGTCTCACCTAGAGGACCCTCACAAGCTCAAACACATGGGTGCAGGTAGGAGTCCTAAGTCCTGGGTCTCTCCACAAGACTGTTCCCCAAATGGACACTTGTCTCCCCAGTATGAGAGATGAGAGGGGGGAGAGAGAGAGAGAGCACACCACAGCACCATCTTCACCCCCAATCTTGGAGTGGCATCCCCTTACAGCTGTGCTGCCCTGTCTGGCACCCTTGAAGATGACTACACAGGGTGGGAGTCCAGCAGGTGGGTCATTGGAGGCAGCTGGGGGCTGGCTACCACAGTCCCTGGTTTGCATTCCCAAGGAGCTCTGGGGACCCTCCAAGTTGTCTGGGAGTGCCCGTGTGTACTTGCACATTGGTCAGGGCCCCAGAGTGGAGACACATTTTCTCAGACCCCTCCAGCTTGGGCAGCCTGATGGCAGCCCCTAACAGGAGAGGCAAGTGTTGGTGTCCAAGGGTGGGAGCAGGTTGGGGCAGCGAAGGGGCCTGGAGAGCTGGCAGCCCCCTTGCAGCCTCAGTGTGGCCCACATGGCCACAGTTTCTTTTCCAGACTCGTTCTCTGCAGGTGTGCTGGGATCGCCATTTCCCTTGTGGAAACCATTTCAGGTCAGTGCCTCCAAAGGGAGCACAGAATTTGCATTTGCAAATTCTAATCATTCTCTTACAGACTCTGTATGTTTATGCAGATGCTTGTGGATTTGCAAAGGGAAGGGATGGTTGTGAGCTGCTCTTACATCATCTCAGACACACTCAGTCATAAACCCTCCCTGTATGAAGGAGAGGGAGGGGAGGAGGGTGCTTTGGTTTTAGGACTCACAGAGGTGTCTTCACTTTCCAGACACACCTGGAAGTGAGGTAACAAATGAGAACACAGTTTCATAGCTTGACAATTTAACATTTCTAGTGTCTGCTTTTGTATCTCTTCTGTTTACTAGGGGAAAAATTAAATGGCATTATGAACAAAATCTAAGTATGGATAAAAATACCATTACTGCTTTAGATTAGCAGTTGCCAATGCCCCTGTAAAAGGCTTGACAGTACATATTTTAGCCTTTATGGGCCATATGATCTCTATCACAATGACTCAGCTCCACCTGTAGTGTAAAAGCAGCTAAAAATGGGTCCCCACCAGGTGCTCAGGGGAAGAACCCACCTGGGGCAGAACAGCTGAGAGAGCTGCTAGGTAGCACAGGTGTGAGGCTGGAGCAGCAGCCCCTGGGGCAGCCATTCCATGGTCTGGTCCCTGCCTAATGGTAATCTGTGACAACTGGGGATTCAGGCACAAAACTGCACATACCCTTGACTCTTCTCTGATGCTAGACTCCTGGGAGGGAAACAAGAAACATGCTCACAAGCAGACCTGCTATGAAGCACAGGTCAGCAGTCATGGGTGATTGGCAAGAAAACCACCTGCACTTTTGACCCTGAGCTAAGGAAGAGGGAGAAGCAGGAAAATGGAGGAAGATCCAAAGTGGAGACCCAGGTACACTCAACCTACTAAGACTGAGCTGGGGTAAGATAACCAAGACCCCTCCCATCCTCAGAATGTCTACTGCTGGGGTGGAGCAGGAACACAGAGTGGGGCCCCTCTGTGGCCCAGGTGTGCAGGGCTGCTGAGCGCCAAGGGTGGGGCAGGAATGCCAAGATAAACCCTTGGCCCTTCAGGCCTCACCACCCTCAAGCAAAGGTGGTGGCAGCCCACTGCTGTAGGAATTTGAATCTGCAGTGCACTGGAGGTAACTACAGGAAAAACAGATACCAAAGTTGCTCAATATCTGATGAGCTGGACCCAAGCTCCCACCCCCACACAGATGGCATGTCAGAAAAAGACCAGCACTCATTTCTGGGTATAAATTCAATTTACCTCAGTATCTACTGTTTGCAACACAACTGTCAGCATTCAAAAAATGTAAGATATTAAAAAAGAAAAGAAAAGAAACCACAACCCATTGTCAAGAAATAAAATAGTCAACCCAACAAGACTCAGTGGCCCAGATGCTGGAATTAACAGACAGAAATTTTATAACAATAAGTAATATGAAAGGATCTAGTAGGAAAGGTGGGCACCATGCATAGACAGATGAGTGATTTCAGTAGAGAGGAAATGCTAGAAAAAAGAATATGATATCATAGATAAAAACTTATTAAATGAGCTTATAATCAGACTGGAAATATCAGAGGAAAGAATGAATGAACTTAATACTGAAAAAAAAACAGGAAAAAAAACACACACACAGAGCAGCAGCTGAGAATTGTGCAACAGTGTTAAATGGTCTTACACATGTATAAATGGATGCTCAGATGATGGGGGAAGGGGAGAATGAGGGGGTAAGGGAGAGAGGAGAAATATTTGAAGTGATGATGGCTGAGAATGTTCCAAAATGAATGAAAGACAACAACCACATTTTCAAGAACCTTAGAGGATCCCAAAAAAGAGAAATACAAAGAAAATGATGCAACTATTTAAACCAAAGAGGAGAAAATTTTGAAGTAAGCCAGGACTGTGTGAGACAGAGCACAGCATGTAATAAAGGGAGAATGGCAGAAGAAACCTCATAAGAAAGTATTAAAGCTAGAATACAAAGGACTGGTATCTTCAAAGTACTGAAAGAAAAGAATAATCTACAATTATCTATCCAGTAAATGTGTACATCACAAATGAAGGTGAAACTAAGGCTCTCCAGATGAAGAGCAGCTGACTGCAATGATCACTACAGACTTGCAGTATAAGATATGCTAAAGATAAAGCAGATAGAAATTTAGATCTAAACAAAGGGATGAAGGACATAAAATGTTTTTAAAAGTATGTAAATATGAAATATACTTTCCTTTATTTTTAATCACTTTACAAGATATATAAAGCAAAAATATATTGTGGCATTTTTAATGTAAGTAAATGTATGACAGCGAATAGCATAAGGAATGGAAGTCAAATGTCTTAAGGTACTTACTGTGTATATGAAGTGGTATATAAAATTATTTGCAGGTATATGGTGCTAACAAGCAACCCATAAACAACAACTCAAAAAAGAGTTATAATCAGTCAATAATGTAGAATAATTATAAGTATTAAAAATCTCAATTGTTCAAAAATAACACAATAAAAATGTGAAAAAAGGAACACATGTGACAAATAGAAAACAGATATCAAGATGATAGATTTAAGCCAATAATTATTGATAGCTAAACTAAAGTATACCAATGACAATGAAAAGCTGGTCAGATTGAATTAAAAGTAAGACCCAACTTTATGCTGTCTATAAGATGCTCATTTACAGTTTAAAGAGAGCTAGGTTTAAAAGAAAGTGGTGTGAAAATGTTTAGCACACAAAGATTACACCAAAGGAAGTTGAAGTAGCTATATGTGTATTAGACAAAGTGGGATTTAAAAAAAATCACATATTGCATGGTAAAGACTCACCAACATGACATTCTGAGTGTGTATGTATCTAATAACACAGCTTCAAAATACATGGAGCAAAATCTAATAGGAACAAAAGGAGAATTAGATAAATGAACAATTGTAGTTGGAACTTTAGGCACTCTTCCCTCAGTACATAGACAATCATTAGCTAAGGATACAGAGCACCTGAACAACACTTGCAAAGAACTTGATATTTATTAAAAGCTCCACCTAATAGTGCACATCCTTTGCAATGACTTGGAACTCTCACCAAGATGGACATGTTCTGGGTCATAAAACAAAACTCAAATTATTCATATATGTTCCCTGGCCTGGTAGAATTAAATTATAAATTAATAATGGAAAAAAATATATATATGAAATATTCCCAAATATTCAGAAATAAAGCACACATTACTGAACAACATAATCATCAAAGGAGAAATCACAAGTGAAATTGAATACATTTGTCAAAACTCATTGAATTGTATTATTAAAAAAGGTAAATTTTTATCATATGTAAATTAAACCTCATACAAAATTTATGTTCACTTGCAAAAATTAAGAACTTCTCTTAATCAAACAATTACATGAAGGACATGAAAAAGCAAGCCACAGAGAGGGAGAATATATATACAATGTAGAAATGCATGTGCATGTGTGTGCGTATATTTGTGTATGTGTATGGCAAAGGATGACTGATTTCCATACTTTATATATGTATATAGATCTCCTAGCCATCAATATTCAAGCCTGAAGGACAAACAGAAGAATGGACTAAACTCTTGAACAGACACAGCCATATGGCCAAAAATATGAAAAGATGCTCAACTTCAAGCCATCAGGAAAACACAAACTAAAATGAGCAGGCACTGTAAACCCATCAAAACGAAAATATAACTGAGGATGCTATATGTTGGCAACATGGAGATCAGCCAAGGGGAGTTTTCACACACACATTGGCATGGCTACTTGGAAAGCTGTTTGGCAACACCTCTAAAGCACACCCTATGCAGCCCAGCAGTTCCATTTCGATGAATGCATGCCTGCAGCAAAGTAACAATAACAACAACAAGCAATTAAAACAATGAAAAATGAATGAATGAATATGCTCATAGCAACACTATTCATAATAGCTCCAAATAGGAAACAACCCAAATGTCCCTTGAAAGAATAATGGACCACTAAACTCAGGCCTATTTACACAGAGGCATACTATTCAACCCTGAAAATGAACAAATTCCCAAAAAATAAAATGCCTGGATGCATCTCACACATATAGCATATAAAGGAAGAAGACAACAAAGCAGAAATCTGGGGCTAATGTAATCGATGCTGTTGAAGTCTCCCTGGAGCTTCCCCTCAAGTGGGGAGCTGAAACTAGGGGTGGGGCAGTGGGGGGCTCTGGGGAGTGAAAATGTCCCCAGTGAGATGGTCACACACATGTGTCACATTTGTGAAAATTCTTCAAAATGTGTCACATTTGTGAAAATTCTTCAAAACGATCTGTGCTCTTTTCTTTCTGTATGTTTTATGCTTCAATAAGAAATATGTTTTAAAAAAGAATCCATCAAACCACTCATGGAGTTGGGCAGACTTCATTTAACACCATGCTTTACTAAGTTAAGGACACAGAGAGGCTTAACACATTGACACTGCCTTGAGGAAAACAGATCTACTTACTCTCCTTTCAGGAACATGGGGACTGATGTGGAGATAGTTTTTCAAGTGATTTCTCCTGTGAATAGTCAGTTTCATTCCCATGAAAAGCCTGCTGGAACCAGAGCTCTCATCGCAGGGCTACAAGCCTCTCAGAGAATGTGTATTCTATTTGAATGTGATTTCATAGAGAGTATTTTCCCTCCATTCATGTATCACAAATAGAATACAGAAATGCGGTCGGTTTGATTTTGCACTGGGAAGTATTTTAAATAAAATGTTTGCACTTGCACATGTTGCAAAACACAAATTTTTCATGTGGTTCTACTTTAATCAAGCAGATTTATTTTCAGAATTTGTAATAAAATGTATTAAATTAATAATGTGAAAAATGAATTCAAGTCTCTTAATGACAAAAAAACCAAATAACTTGGGAAGCTAACTAAGAAAAGAAAAATGTGTCCCACATCATCCTGAAAATGTCTCATCACCTGCAGCAGTTGGTGCAAGCTGTTTTGAAATGATACAGGTCAAGATGTTTGTGTATCAATGCAGGCTGTTTTTTTCTTACTAGTATTACATATTATTTCAAATTCCAAACCTTCAAAATGATTCAAAAGGAGACAATTGTTACTATGAACACATTTGAACTCAGTAAAAATGCATTGACATCCCTCCCCATCCTGGCTCCCTGAGATGGTTAATTGTACATGTTGGCACGAGTGGGTTATTTCCTAGTTTGCCAGGGTTGCTGTTAGAAAGTGCCACAGGCTACTTGGCTTAAACAATGAAATTTATCATCTTATGTTCTCAAGGGTTTCAGTCTGAATTCCAGGTGTCAGCAGGATTGTGCTACCTCTGAGAGGGGAGAATCTGGACCAGGCATCTCTCCACTTCTGGGGGTGGCTGTCCATCCAGAGAGTTCCTTGGCTTATGGCAGCACTGTTCAATCTCTGCCTGCATCACATGGCCTCTTTCTTTGTCCTGTATGAATTTCCTTATAAGGACACAGGTCATACAGGAGTAGGACCCACCCCAATCCAGTTTAGCCCCATCTTAACTAGCAACACCTTCAGAGATCTAGCTGGGGATTGAGTCATGAACCCTCAAAAGGCCAGGTCTCAGGCCCCTGGTCCTGTGGGTGTGGGCCCATTTGTACATAGGACCTTTGAAGATGTTATTGGTTAAGGTGAGGCCAAACTGAATCAGGGGGCCTTAATCTAGTAGGGTGGGGGTCCTTGTAATCAAAGGAAATTGGACCCAGAAGGAGAAGCCATAGAGAGCAGCTGGAAGCTGGAAGTCAATGGAACCCAGAAGAGAAAGGAGAAGATGCTGCCATGTGCATTGCCATATGATGGTGACCCAAGGACCAAGGTTGCCAACTGCTGGCCCCAGAACACCAAAATCTTTGGGGAGATAGCATTGCCTTGCTGATGCCTTGATTTTGGACTTCTCCCAGCCTCAAAACCATGAGCCAATACATTCCCATTGTGTAAGCAAACCCCTTGTGCAGTATTTATTTTAGCAGCTGGGACACTGAAACACACCCTATTTCCATTCACAGATGGGGGTTAGGCCTAGAACCTGTCTTTTTGGGGGCACAATTCAACTCTTAACAGTTATGCTGTCCAGCTGTTTGGTCAAACACTGGCCTAATCATTGTGGCAGAGGGATTTTGTAGTGGGATCAGCATCTGCAATCAGTTGACTTTAAGTCAAGGAAGAAGATTGCCTTCCATATTATGGGAGGATTTCATCCAATCAGACTTTAAGAGCAAAGTTCTCAGGGTTCCACAAAAAAAAAGAAAAAGAAATTCTTCGTCAAGACCACATCACCAACTCCCCTTGGAATTCCCAGCCTGCTTCCCTCCCTCCGGATATCAGACTCAAGACCACAGCTACACACTTTTCGGAATTTCCTGGCTTCCCACCTGCCCCAAGGATTTCAGACTTGTCAGCCCCACAATCGTATGAACTACATCTTTCCGTGTATGTACACACAGATGCTGTAGGCTCTGCTCTCTGGAGAGCCCTCCTGCCCTGCATCTCAAGTTCAGGAGCCAAGCTCAGCCCCATGATCTGCACAGAGTGCTGTGTTGCTGCAGCCTGGAGGGGTCTGCAAGGGCTGGTCTGACCCAGCAGCAGCCGAGTCACAGTAAAGGACCTGGGTCTGGGCATGGGAGAGTCTGAAGGGCTCAAAACAGGTTCCTGCCCACCACTGATCAGCACCTGAATTGATCTCAACTGCTGGCTTCTCTGTGTCTTACTGTTGGTCACATGGGCAGGGACCCTGTCTGCCTGCTTCTTTCCCTTTCCCACCAGAACTTGGAATCATGCAGGGAAGATGGGAGGAGATCAGAACAGGCAACTAAGCCCCATGTTGATTGGAGCACATCTGCACAGCCTGTCTGGGGAGTAACAAGCTACCTGCAGTGCCCCTGCAGAAGGCATGACTTCCTCAAGTTGGAAAAATGTTTTTAAACATTATCATTAGCAACACAGATGATTGGAACATTAGCAATATAAATGGCCCTCTAATCAGGCATTAAGTTTCAAGGAAGCTGTTTTGTTACCCAGTGATTTACTCAGCCAGTTAGCTAGCAGCTGGGCTGTGCCTGGTTAGATGGTGGCTTGCTTTAAAGTGAGCATAAAATAGCAGAGATGCTCAGGATCTCTATGTGGGAGAAATGAACGGACATTTGTGTTCATGTTGTATTAAGTGAATGTCAGGGTTCTAATGGATTTATTAGTTATTCAGACTGGGTTATTTCATTTGGAATTCAAAGTATTCCTGAAATTACAACAAAAATTGAGGTATCATAATTTATCTTACATAATTAACTTCCTTGCATTATTCTCACTATACAAATTTCACATGACAAGAAATTCATTTTACACAAACCTAAAGATTGAACCTAACAGGTAAAATGTCAGGCTGAAGTGGCAATTATGCATTTAAAGTTTCTTATTCATCAAAGAGAAGCCAAAGGTGATGTCGACATACACCAGCTCTTTCCTCTCTTGCTTTGTCTTTCCAGCTTTCTGCCTGTCATTCCTCAGAGTCTCTATCCAAGTTAATTGTCAAATTATCAAAAAACCCGCATCTTAGCAGGCTTTCTATTCTCAAATGCTACCTGTCTGTAGGTGCAGACAAGATGTCTGTTACATTGCAGACAAGCCCTGAAATCTGCAGTGTCTTGAGGGTCTCACCACCTGGAGTGGATCAAGGCAAACACTGTATCAGTATCAGTGTCCTTTCATTTTTATCCAGATGCCCTCAGGTAGTGTAGACACATCTGTGTCTACTGTCTGCTGGGCATGGTCATAGAGCCCATGGCTGAGGGGGCAGCTGGTCAGGGAGCTGGGTGGAAACCTCATGGGTAGGGGGGGTGGCTGTGACAATGCAAAGATGGTATTGGTTATTTTCCAAGGAAGGGAATGAGAAAGAGCACAATAGAGACCACTACTTACAGATATGTAGGTAAACCCAGTGGCATCATTTCAGTGTTTAAACAAACCCTGTGTATTAGTCACTTTTCTCTAGGGAAACAGAACCAAGAGGAGATATCTGTAAACAGCATGAGACTTTATAAAATTCTCTCATGCAACCATGCACAAGTCCGATGTCTGAAGAGCCGGCTGCAAACCAGGAGCTCCGATGAAGGTCCTTGATGAGTTCCCAGGAGATGCTGACTGTCTGAAGTAGAGATAGGAATTCTCCCCCTGAATGCTGAAATTACTTCCCCTTTTAAGGCCTTCAACTGATTGGATGAGATGTCCCTCATTGCTGACAGAAATGTCCTCAGATGATTGTAGGTGTAACCAGCCATCTGTGCAATCAATTCACTGATGATTAAAGTCCATTAAAAATGCCCTTGTATTACAGGTAGCCCAGTGCTTGCTTGACCAGAGAAATGGGCACATGACCTGGCTGAGTGAACACTTTAGCCTAACCATTATACCCCTCTTCTGTGTCCTTTGAGAATGCCCAGTACAGGCAGCAATAATCTGCTCTGCCACTTGCTCCTCTATATCCCCCCCATGTGGAGATGTTTTCTGTTTAATGTGGTGAGGGAACAGAGCTTGTTGAGGGGAGGAAATGGCATTTCAGGACCACACACTTATGCTGTAGACTGTGGCAGCCTGCATGCTCACAGCGAGCGTGTGAAGTGTGTGAAGCAGTGGGAGCTGTGGCCCCCTGCACCTGCCTTTCATTCCAAACCAGCTCTGCAGCTGCTGGAGCAACTTCCACGGGCTTTCCAGGGTCCTCATTTCCACTGTCTTCACTTCTGCTCAACTCCTGGTCATGCTCCTTTGCCAGCACTGAGCTGCCAGCTTCAGAGTAAGAGTCAAAGAAGATGAGGTTGTGGAAGGCAGCATCCTCAATTTTCTCCTTGTAACTTACAGGCAAGAATGTAAAATTGGCTGTATGCCATTGGGGCCCAGAAAGAGCAGCTGGGGCTGGAGGGGGCAGCTGGGCTGGAGTGAGCAGCTGGGGCCAAAGGGTGCAGCTGTCACTTCATGAGGCCATAAAAAAAACTAATTAAAAGAGCTCATTGGAAAGCAGAGACTGAAATATACCCCTCCCATGTTGGGGTACTGAGGTGGGGGTGGCATCAAGAAGTTCCCTCCTCTTCCCACTTGAGGTAAGAACCAATTCAGAGCAGACACAGAGACCAGCATTGGACATGGAAGTTCAAGCTTTCTTATGGTAGAAGTGCGCTGGGTAGCATGCCTTGAGTCGTGGTCCAGGACCGTCCCGACTCAGCCACCAGCTGAGTACCCTCAGCCGAGTGCAGCTGAGAGTGACCTTTCTGCCACCCTAAAGAGGGTAGTGGACAGGGCGGTGAGGGGTCACTCTCCAGATTCCCCTGGGCACTTGGGGAGGGGGTTAAGGCCCACCCAGGGGTGTGTTCCCACACAGTGACCTTAGGGAGGGGTTTAAAGAAGTGGGGGGTAGACCTATGGCCTTGTTTGTGGCTCATTCTGCCACTCCTGTGGCCACCTCCAGAGTGGTCCTTGCACTCTGGGGCAGAAGGACCAGCTGAGCCTGTGGATTAACTAGCAGGTACTCCATAAAATTATTTTTTCACCTTTTTTAAAGGCAGTTTTTCTCCTTGGCTTGATGTGTCCATTTGTGAGCAAACCCAAGTGCAGAAGGAAACAAGTAAAGGCTGCTGTGAGGTTGGGTTCAAACCCAGAGCTGATGCCCATAGCATTGCTTGACCAGGGTCCTGGATGCTGCTGGGCCTGGGGTGTCCCCTCTGGAGAGGGTCAGACATGCATGTTCTTCCTACTCCAGACACACAGTGGGTGAATTTCTTCAGTTCACACAGCTAGGCAGATGGATAGGACTAGAATAGTTTGTTTCTCCAGTTGTCTATGTTGACTAATAGTGTTTACTGGTGCAATGGAACAGCACATTAACAGAGTCTGCTTGCTTCTGTGTGATCATAGCATGTTTCATTTGCCAATGCTTGTCAGGGCAGGCCCCACAGAAGGCTTGGTAAGTGGTCTCCACCCTCAGTCCATCCCCAGGGAGGTAGCTGTCTCCACCCAAATGTAGTGAGAGGCAGGGCTCCAAGTGTGGAGTGTTGCCCGAGGTCCTTAGGTGGTGGTCACAGGTAAGAGCTTCACCAGGTGTGCCATGTGCCTCAGCTGTGCATAGCATCACAACTCAGATGCAGGTTAGACAGTGACTTGTTCATTTGTTTTGTCACATGTGTCTCTTTACTATTGTCTTCCTATTGTTTTCATAGTTCCCACTTCCTTTAAATAGAGAATAAAGTAAAGCTAAGCCTTTTCCCCAAAGGAGGGGTCAGTAGAGGCCTTGAGCTCTCCAAGCATTTTTAGAAGGGTTCAGGCCTCTCTCTGGAAAGTTTGCCCTCAGAGTGGACTTAGGGTTTTCAACCTGATGAAACTAAAAACCAAAAATCACAGCACAGTGAATTCTGAAGATACATTCTCTCTTGACATAATCTAATTTTGGCCTATTCCATGAATCTTCCCACTGTAAGTATGGGCGAAAAGTAAATTTCCACGTATTCTGATGTGAGTACTCAATTCATCTTGCTCTTTCATCCTGGCCACATCTCTTCAGCAAAAGGCCACACCACCTACCTTCTCTCTGACATTTATATGATCCATCCATCTGACTCTTGGATACTTATCCAAGTGAAAGTAAAACATATGTTCACACAAAATCCCATACATGAATGCTCACAGCACTGTTATTTGTGATAGCCCAAAACTGGGAAACACCCAAATTTACCTCCACTGGAAAATGGATAAACAACTGTGTTACATCCATATAATCAAATCCTCTTCAACAATAAAATGGTAAAAACTTCCATTCAAGTGACACATTGACACGTGCCAAAAGCATCAAGTCGAGTACAAGTAGCGAGTCTCAAAAAGGTCACATACTGTATGATCAATGTGCTGTCATTCTGGAAAATACAGAACTGTGGTAGTGGGGAACACATCTGTGGCTGCCTAGGGCTGGTAGTGGGGAAGGGATTGAGCACAGAGGGTCATGGGGGAAATTTTTGGCACTGTTCTACATCTTGATCCTATTGGTGATTATAAAACTATATGTATTTGCCAACAATTTTAGAACTGCACCTTGAAAAAAATGACTTTTAATGCATGTAAATTATACCTTCATAAAAAAAGAGAGATGAAAAACAATAAGATCGAGTGAGTGGACCCTCGCCCTACTCCCCACCCTTGCTGATTCTAACTCAGGGTGCTTTGGGG
Organism: Cabassous unicinctus; assembly: GCA_029593785.1. Taxonomy (NCBI): domain Eukaryota; kingdom Metazoa; phylum Chordata; class Mammalia; order Cingulata; family Chlamyphoridae; genus Cabassous; species Cabassous unicinctus. The sequence continues at coordinate 13,904 of JAQZBX010013978.1, read as the reverse complement.
TGAGGCCTGGGCAGCCTCATTATTTTGAGAGGTCCACAGCAGATGCTGATATTCACCTGAGATGGAGAATGATTCCCCTTGCCTAAGGGACAGAAGACATGGCTTCTGATTCCAGCCTTGCCTCCACCACTTACCTGCTGTAATGTTTGGAGAAATTGCAAAACCTCTCAGGGAGTTTCTTTTTGCACAAAATGTATCTTGTGCTTGCTCTGTCTACCTCACAAAGGGGACGATGTGTGGGAAACCACCCTGTGAGGTTCAAGGTGCCTCAGAACCCTTGCTGTTTTCTTGCACCACATGTTAGAAGGCCTCTTATACATCTGCCCTTTGCCCTCATTGTTCCCTGCCTGGGATGTCACCTCCTCTCCCAGTCCTGGCCATCTCCCCCTGAACCACCCCAGCCACCCAGTGGGTGACCTCCCTCTTCAGCACTGATGGCCTGTGGAGTCAATTGTCAATGCTGAGATTTTCCCTCTCACGACCTTCTTGCTATTATTTTTATTCCCATGTGCTTCTGTAATGTTTACTCCACATGTCTCTGTAATGTAGCTCGCTTACTCTTCTCTCTTCTCCGAATGACCAGCATAGTACCATGTACTTAGTTAAAAATACTGAGCTCATTATTCCATATGGGAGTCTATACCCTATAAGGCTCTGTGGGCCTGAAAAGGTGTTGTTCCTATCATTGGGACAACACAAAGTAGTCAAAGCAATGGGTCTCATGAAAGGAGACAGTGCACAGAGCCAAGTGGCAATCCCTTGCTAAGAGGCTGTTGTCACAAGAGTTCAGAGGAGATAAGAGTGCATAGCAGGCTGGGGTAGCAGGTGAGTCCATGGCCTCAGAGGATGAGAGACTTTGGGTGCAGGGGCTAGATGGGGTTCAGAAGAGTTGACAAATGGGGAAGGATGTTCCAGGTCAGAGAGAACAGCAAGATCCATCAAAGGAATGGAAACCAGGAGGCTGTGCTTGGTGGTCAAGTACAGGCTTCCTCAGCTCTGGAAATGTGAGCCTTGACTGCTGGATGATTTGTTCAGATCTAGGATCTGATTCCTTGAAGGCTCTGGCAGCCAGTCTTCCTGTACATAATACAAATGCCTCAAACTGGTGCATTACCGGCTTCCCATTTGCATTATAAAGATTCCTTTTCCACAGTGATTCGCTCTTGGGATGCTCTTTAAATATTGTGCTCTGCTGGTGTTGCTGATGTGGAGGCAGGAAGCTCCTGTCTCCTGTTGAAGACATTTAATGCCCACATCAACTGTCCTGGGGTGCAAACCTGCCCACCTGGTGGGGAGGGCAGGCTGAGAGCAGAACCTCCTGGCACTCCATGGTTTCAGGGCTCCTGAGCCTCAGCTTCCTTGTGCTTGGGTCTGAAACACACAGTTCATCCCCTGGAGGGTGGGTGGCAAAAAGGCTGCTTCAAATTTGAGCCATGTAAGGAAGGCCCGTCAGAAGCCTTCTGAGAGGAGATTCTGAGCAGGGATTCTTTGTGGTTACAAACATTTCTGAAATTAAAGCATGATTCAATGGGAAAATGAGATTTAGTTGATTTACACACGTGTCCTGGAGTGAGCTCTGGCAGCAGACACCACCAGGCCCAGCCTCACTCAGCCCAGCTCTGGCTGGCTCTGGGCTCCTGGCCCATTTTGGGGTTTTAACTGCACCTGGGGCTGCTCTGGGGAGCTCAGTACTGCAGTGTGGGAGAAAGCAGAGGTGCATTTCCTCATTGGTTTCCAGGGACCCCATGACAAGCTCTGGCTGCCTAGAGGCAGCAGCTCATGCCTGCCCTGCCCTGGTGCCTGCCCTCCCCACCTCATGGCTTTATGCTTGTGTCATGTTTCCTGCTGTCTCTGGGTCCTGGGGCAGCAGTAACAAAGTCCTGCAAACTGGGTGTCTCAAAACAACAGAAATTTACTGTCTCACAGTTTCTGGAGAGAAGTCTGAAACCACGGTGTTGGCAGGAGCACATTTCCTTGTGGGAAGAAGTTGCTCTCTCCTGGCATTCTTGGCTTCATCAGCACCTGGGCTTCTCCCCTCTCTCTGTCTGTGTTGAAATGTCCTCTTCTATAAGGACCCCAGTTAGACTAGATCGAGTGCCTGACTCAGCCCCCTGTGACCTCATTTCAGTTTGCTTACTTCTACCTGCAATGGCCCTATTTCCAAATAAGCCACATTCTGAGAGGGGTTAGGGCATCAGTGTATCTTTTGGGGAGGGGGGAACAATTCAATCCCAAACACCTGGGATCCCTTAACTTTCTGGCTTTCAAATCCTTGCCTCAGATGTGACTTCCTGGATCCCAGGCCAAGAGAGGGTTGAGTTTCTTGCTTCCCCTTGGCCCCCACATGCCCTTCACTGTTCTCTGGGGTCTGAGAGCTTGAATTTCTGGAAACTATACTTCCTGACCCCTTGCCAGCTGAGCTCAAGGTGAATGCTTCCCATGGGAGGGGCAGAGTGGCTCTACTTTTGTTTGGTCTTGAGCATCAGGTACTCAGGTGGGATTAGGGTTCCTTCCACTCTCTCCCCCAGTCCTATCTGGATGAAAACACCTTCCTTTTTTGCTCCCCCAGCCCTTCCAAGACTTTTGCAACAGATGCTGTGTGTTGAAATCCTCCACTATTTGAGATATTTAACGTGGTTTCTAGTTTTCTGACTGATTCAAGTCCACTGCAAAATGTAAAGTCAAAATGAGTGTTCACTGTGTAAGTGGGGGGCCAGCATGGCAACTAAGGTTCACATGGCCCAGGTAACACTCAACACTCCAAGCTTGCTCTCTTCCTCAAGGCAAGCATCACCAGTGGCTTTGCTGACTAGGATGAGGGCATGGATTGTTTGGTACCATGTCCCAGGAAGCCTGTGGAGAGAGGTCCAGAGGCCAAGCAGCAAGGAGGAGCCCGGAGGGCCCACTTCCAGCTGCCCCCAGGAAGCTTATCTATCAGTGGGTCCTCAGTGAGCAGATGCCCTGCAGGAACGTGGATGTCACATAATGGAGTCGGCTGCTGAGGGTGCTGCCACACCAATGTCATGAATCTATTACCTCTATGAATTGTTCCAAAAAGGTCTGATATTTGGAGAGCAGGGAGACACTCTTTCTCTGATCCACTGCATTGAAGACAATTTACCCCAGAACCAACGTGTTCTCCCTTGGAGCCAATGGATGGCATTTGGCCTTGCAACCCTGATACCAGATGTAGAACAAATTCCTACAAAGAAGATGCTTATTTCATATCAGCGAGGTATTTATCACAGTTTGACACAGACTCAGACATGGGAGAGCCTGGGGGAAAATGTACAAACATTTAATAAACTGTTGAAGTGGAGAAGACAATTCTCATGCAGTAGGGAAGAGAACATTGAGAAACTAAGGCAGGCAGAAGATGTATCAGAGTGACGGTGTGTATGCCCTGTGGAACCATATGTGGTGCCCCATGGAGAGGAGTTAGCACTTACAGGAGGTGACGACAAAGAGGACAGCATATCATTTTACACTACTGAGGGGATTTTTAATTTCCATGCTCATTTAAGTGATCTAAATTGTTTTTCTTTATTGATAGCAGACAATTAATATACATGCTCTAATTATTTTTACTTCAGTGAATAACAAATTCATTCTAAGGAGAATAAGTCACCCATCCAGAAGCAGACAGGGTCTCATGTAGCTTTCTTTCCTAAGCATCTACACTCACATGTTGAGTCAAGATTTTCTGTTCTGGGATATCCTCTCATCCCCTCTCGGAGCTTTGAAACTTGCTCTATGAGCATTCACTTCCCATGTCAGAAAACGAGTTTTCATTAGAGGGCAGATACAAAGCAGCATGCATGTGTCCCCAGGTGGTGGGACACAAAGCTCTCCAGCATTAGGGCTGGGAGAGGACAGGCTGGCCATTGCACATCTGGTTTGCAGTTCACAAGCATGGGATATAAAGGAGCAACGACTTGCTTCTACTTGTTTAAAGTAGGCCATCATGGCGGCATTCTAGTTTTCCTACAAGCTGCATGATTCCCTGCTTTGTCGTCTTTATAGACGCCCACCATCTCCCAAGCCCTAAAGCCGGATGTGCCAAGTGCAGGGTGAATGAAGGTTTGCAGAGCAGGTGGGCCACCGGGAAGACGTGGTCCCGATCTGGCGCAGGTTCACGTGCCACCAGGTGCAAAGCGCTACCTTCGGAGCCCTCCAGTGCTGCGAGGAACTTGTTCCAGCAGTGTGGGGAAGAGGGCTCTGGCCCCGGGGGTTCCTAGAGGAGATGATGGCAGCGTCCTGGGAAAGGCCGAGATCGATGCCAGGACCACGGAGAGCGAGAGCGGAACGCCATTTCCAGAGGCGCCCAGAGGCAGATCTAGCAGGGCAGAGCAAACAGGGAATGGAAGGTGCAATCCTCAGAGCTGCGCCGGTCTTCTCGATGGTTTTTTGTTTGTTTTGTTTTCCTTTCAAACTTGTTTATTCCATGCCATTTTGTTATTAAACTGTTCAATACAAGTTATCTGTATCTGTACATATGGATTCACATATGTATAAATGTGTGTGTGTGTATATATATATATATATATATATATCAAAATCAATGAATCAAGTGTTCCCACTTTCCTTTTACCAGACTTAATGGTATTTTTGTAGCATAATTTAAATCCCAGAATTATAACTCTAAATTCAAGTATAAAGGAAAATAATTTAAGAACATAAATTAATAGACAATGAAGCAAGAAGTTCTATGAGTATAAAGCTAAAGACACACACATTACTGCAGGTGTGTGTCAAGGCAGTGTGTTAGAAATTTGAAGACAAACTGCAAGTTGAAGATACACTTTCCATCTAAAAAATTCATTAGAATGCTGATTTTGCAAATAACTCAAGGAAGAAGATATATCCATTGCTGAACAAACCTTCTGAATTTTATTTATTGTCAGGAGGAATTTATGGAAGCACACATGAAACATTTATGTGCTGGTTGAAATAAAGAGCATTTGCTTTCCTGATGTGATGCCTTTTGTCAGCAAGGAGACAAAAGGGCTTATGGATTTATGAAATATACCTGTTTGCAAACTGTGGATTCCTATGTTCAATTATTGCCTGTTGAGTTTAAACGATCTTTTAAATTTAAGTGTGAATATGGTAGTGCTATTCAGGAATGGTCTGATTTTCAAAAAGTTGTTGGAGGGAGAGATCCTATAGAAGGCTTTGAAAGTAAAAGTGGCATCTTCTCAGACTGGACTCAGAAATACCAAATCCTTGCCTTTCAACATGGGCAACAACTCTTGGATATATCCCAAGACAGCAGAGCAGCTCATTTAAACAGAAGCATTTACATGAAATGCACCTCCTTCTTGAATTCTCTGAGTTTAAATTGCTTGTTAGAGAACACTGCTTACAAATCGTTCACATATCCATTTATATATATTCTGATTCTCTACATTGTTATCAATAAATAACACCTTGCCTGTGGATTTTACTCGTTTGGTTACTAACAAAGCATCATCCTCATCTTTTTGTCATCTTGGGGCAATTTTAGAGAACACCTTATTTGACCAAAAACAAAACAAAATAAAACAAACAAAAAGGAGAACAAAACTACTCGTGAATGCTATGAAAGTGTCCTCATAGAAACGGAATTGTGATGCGTGGCGCGCACCCGTGTCTGTCCACCCAGGCCTCCAGTGCCTATTTGCAGATTGGTCTATTGGTGGTTCTCTCTGGGGTAGGGGTGGGGAGACGCTGGAGGCAGTCAGGGTCATTTTGTTCCATAGGCTCAGGTTTTGGCTGACCCGGAATCATTTCACTTGTTGAAATGTGCAATCTGTGCACTGCGCAGATAAGATTACAGAGCACAAAATGTAATAGTGTAAATTGGCTCCTTCTGCCATCTGGGAGCAATTGCAATTGTATGCTCCCCACCCCTCCCCTGTGGAATAGAAGTTAAAGTCACGAGTTCAGGAAGCAGACTTGGGTTAGAATCCTGATTTGCTGCTTATTGGTTGATTTAGTTCTTTATTCACCTGTACCCCCATCGCTTATGTGGCCTGGGAGTGCTAATAAAACAGCTATAATAATATCAGTGATGATGATAATGGCTGATCTTTAATTATTATTCCCCTTATGCCACACGCTGCTTAACACTTCACCCCTATCATTTCAATTCATTCTATTAATGGCTAGGAGTGGAGAATGTTTTTGTTATTATTGATGGAAAATTCACATAACATAAAATTGACCATTAAAAAATGTACAATTCACAATGCTTTGCAGCTACCACCTTTATCTGGTTCCAAAACATTTTTATGACCCCAAAAGGAAACCCTGTACCCATTAAACATCCATTTCCCATCCACCCCTCCTCCAGCCCCTGACCACAATTAGTCTGCTTTCTGTCTCTACAGGTTGACCTGCTCTGGACATTTCAAACAAGTGGAATCCTGTGCTATGTGGCCTTCTGTGTGTGGCTTACTTCACTTAGCAAACTGTTTTGGAGGTTTGTGTACATTGTAGCATGAATCAGAACTCTATTCTTTCTATGACTGAACGGTGTTCAATTGTATTTACCACATGCTGCTTATCCACTCACCAACTGATGGACACTTGTACCACCTTTGCTTCTTGTGAATAAGAATGGAAGCTACTTTATCATCCCTCTTCAGATGAGAAGACCATGTCCCTGAAGTTGAATAAACGGGCAGAGGCAGGGCTGGGAAGGACCGTGAGGCCTGGCAACAAAGCCTCTGCTGTTGGATGCTACAGGCACTACTTTTCCTGGGTCTTGGCATTCTTGTCTGAAAAATGCAGAACTTCTAACATGTTGTTGTTGGGACTAAATGAGAAAATGTATATATTCTGTGCATGAGTCCATCCAGGTTCTGTTAGTTCCTGCAGTAATTGAGAATATGTTTTGTCCTAAGTAGCAAACATCCCAGCTATGGTGGATTCAAAGCAGTGGTTTGACTTCCTCAAATACAGCAATTACAAAGGCAGGCAATGGCTGGAGAAGGATTAGCCACTGAGCAGTCTCATCTCTGATTTTCCTGGCTATTCCCCCATGCTGGCAAGGGGGCTCTGCATGGTCTAACAAGGGGACTCTGCAGAGAGTGGCAAGGGGGCTGTGCCCAGAGTGGCAAGGGGGCTCTGCAGAGTGGCAAGGGGGTTCTGCAGAGAGTGGCAAGGGTGCTGTGCAGGGAGTGGCAAGGGGGCTGTGCAGGAAGTGGCAAGGGGGCTGTGAAGGGAGTGGCAAGGGAACTGTGCATGAAATGGCAAGGGGGCTGTGCCCGGAGTGGCAAAGGGGCTGTGCCCGGAGTGGCAAGGGGCCTCTGCAGAGTTGCAAGGGGGCTCTGCACAGAGAAATCACTTTCCATGAAAGGCAAAGAGAAGAGGGGGTGAGGCCCATCAGCCCCATCACCCCCTTCCTAGCAAGAGCACATGTGTTTCTCCAGAAATACCCCTGTGCTCAGAGGCAGATTGGGTCCCAGGTTGGCTGGGAAATGCATCCTTGGCTTCCAGCCCCTATGGTGAGACATCCTTGTGGAATTGGTACTTGTGCAGTTCCAAGGTACTTTGGTTTTTTCCTCCCATCATCAGGCTGCTTTCTCAACACTGACAGTCCAGGAAACTGGAGACAATCTGTACTTAGTGGGGAACAGAGACACACATGGTGAGCCTTGATGGCCCCCAGGAGGCTAACGCTCACCAAGAAGGAATTATTAACAAAATTATTGACAAATTATTAATGAAAGCATTGCTGTTTGCACCTGCACTTCCTAACTGTAAATAGAAAGCATCTTGGCAAGGTAAGAACATGGTCAAGATGCATAGATGCTGACCTAACAAGGCTGCCCTGGATGGAAGAGCCACCTTTTCTTTTCAATATTCGTGGAGTCTCTTTCAATCCAATTCACCAGACTTGTTCTGAACACAGACCCTGCAAAGACATCTGGGGCAGGCCCCTAGGGACACAACCCACAGTTACTAGTGGGAGCTGCTGCACCTCATAGCTTATTATCCAAAAGGGTGGGAAGAACGTGATGCAAATGTTAAATATTACAAAGCAGAAGATGCCTGTGAATGTGGGCTGAAGCTCTGAGCAGAGGCTGGTATGGTGAATTCTACTTCACAGTAAAAGGGAGGGCTGTGTGGTGCCATTGTGGCATACATGTGGCAGGTGGAGAAGAATGAAGGGTGACCTGGAGGTGGGAGCAGAGCTGTGGTGAAGGAGTGATGTGTCATTAGCACGTCTATGGCACAGGTAGTGAGTTCATTTGGAGAGTGGCTAGGGACACAAAGGTGTAATATGTAGACACAGGTGGCTTTCACAAGCCATTAGCCACACATAGGCAGGTCACCCTCAGTGCAGAGATTAGGGGTAGCTCCATTGTCCATCATTGTGAAAGTCATATTTGAGAGATGTAAGAATGAGCTGGGTCAGGAATAATCAAGGGTGGAGGGTCCCAGAACAGCCAGACACAAAATCAGGGTCTGTGTGGAGATGAAAGAGGACAGATTCCTTACCCCTGCTCCTTCTATCAGGTGTGGGGCAGCTGCTTCTTCTCAGAAAGGACCACCCCTGTGTTTGCACTATTGGTAACTAGTGTCCTCTGAGCACACAGCATGCCTGGAGCAATTCAACCAGCACATCCACTTCTTTTCCTAGGCACATGGTAGGATTACACTTTCCTCCCCTTGGAGTTATTTCTGGCCCTGAGACTGGCTTTTGCCAATGAACTGATGTGTGGAAGGAAGCTCTGGAAGGAAGCTGCTGGTAAAGGCATGCTTGCAGTGTGACCTTTCTCTCTGTCTCAGAGTCCAGCAATGAGAAGGGGCAAGGTGGTCCATCAGCCTGTCCTGTGGTGAAGACAGGGACCCCAACCACACCTAAGGACTGGCAATGTGAGTGAGACTTGGGGGTTGCTTTCTTCAGCAGCCTAACCCAGCTCACCTGACACCACGTGTGTGTACAGTTCTGTGTTACTCAGCAAATAAAGGCTGTCTGTGACTCTCTGTCTTACTCACTGCACTGTATGTATTAAGGGTATGTGGCTTGGGGTCCACTCCAAAGTCTGCCCCAGGAGAGAAGGAGGCTCTTGCTCTAAGGCAGTGACTACCTTCGAACACTGCCAGCTGAGAACTTTCATTCTGAAATTGCTGAGCCAGTGCTGTTTTCCTGCAAGACCATCATTCTACATCACTAGTTCTGTGAGGAGCAACTGGTGCTGTCGATGCCAGTTGAGCTCACCAAGACAATGCTGGGTTAGGGGTGAAGTAACTTAGTTGGTGACATGACTGAGTAATTGTTTTGATCCATAAGGATTGAGAAATTTCTCTGTTAGTATGAGTCAAAACACTTCAGACACTGGAAACTTTTGGCAATCCATTGTACTGGTTCTTTCAAATTCTTTTAAAAAACTTCACAAATTTTCCAGAAGACAAGGTTACATTTTTTTCTCCAATTATTAAAACATTGGCTCACACAGTGCTGTTTTATGACTCCTCAAGGATTTTTTATTGTTGCTCTTCCTTTTTGAAATGTTTTTACTTTCTTGGGTGTTGTCAACATTTTGTTTTTAGCACAGTAAGGACTTAGGCTTTAAATTTTAATATGAAGCCTTAATTTATGATGCTGTTTACCAATCCTAAACAATTGCCTTCTAATTACATAATCTTTGTTGAGAAGGGAAAAGTGGTCTACAGAGGCAAGCACTCTCTGGAGAAGCTGATGACTGCCACCATTTTCTTTTGCTGGGGAGATATGCAGATTTTGGATGAAAGTGAGAACCTGGCTTGAAAAGTTAAGGAACACAAAGGCACAGCCATGCCTTCATTTGCTGAGTTCTGGGGTGGTGTGTGAGGTGTATGGTGAGGACAAGGCTCCTGAGGGAGGATGTGACACAAACTCTCAACCAGAAATACATGGAAGCTGTGGGGGAGGGAAGCTCAAAGAGCAGAACTGAGTCTCCCAGTTTTTGAGTGTTGAGGAGGCAGAGACTCACAAGATGTTCAACAGGAGTGCCAGGAGAATTGTGGCCAAGGAGCAGGCCTGGACCTAGGCTGGACCAAGTCTTACTAAAACAGCACAACTCTAGATTAGCCATCTGCATAACAAGGGAAGGGAAAGCCTGCTGTAGTGGAAGGTACTGTTGTATTCATACGGGTCCTTAATTAGAGAACAAGTGATTATGCTACCTTTGCACGGTCAGGGTGCTGCGGCCGTTGAACATGTGTCACTGGGCAGGCAGTGCCTCTAATAATAAACAATGACTGTTCTTTCATAAACAATGACTGGGAAATTATCAGAAAACTATTTCATCTGTAGAGGTGAAGGAAAATGTGGCAGATAACTAAGAGGAAAGCAAACAAATGAGTAATAAAAAGTAGATATACTGTCAACCTAGATATGGAGTTTGCAGGCACATGCTTTAAATGTCTATGATTAATATGTTAAAGGAAATAGAAGAAAGGTTGAAAAATGGAAGAAATGATGGGAAATTTAAAAAAGATAACTGGAAATCCATTAAAAAGGATCAAATGGGAATTCTTGTACACTTATTAAGATGTGAAGATAAGAACTCATTGGATGGTTTTGATAAATTGGATACAGTAAAACACAGGGCTAGTGAGGTCAAAGGTACGTAAACAGAAAATATTAGAACTGCAACATATATAAGGATGATTTTTAAAAAGGAGAAAACACAGTGTAAGGGATTAAAGAATATATCTGAAAGGTCTAATATAGAAAAGGAGATGAGACAGAGAGAGAAATGATAATGGCTGGAAATGTTCCATAACTGATGACTTATAGCAATGCACAGATTAATAAATCTCAGTAAACTCCAAGAACAATAAAAAACAAAGAAAATATAATTAAGCATATAATAATCACACTACTAAAAACCAAATGCAGAGATTTATCATAAAGCTGCAATGGGAAAACTTCATTACTTTTTTTTGAGGTACCAGAGCCAGAGATTGAACCCCGGACCTTGTATGCAGGAAGCCAGCACTCAACCATTGAGCCACACTGGCTCCCCTGAGTTGGTTCTTTTATTTGTTTGTTTGCTGTTTTTAACAGGTACCAGGAATCAAACCCAGGACCATGTACATGGGAAGCAAGTGCTCAACCACTTTGAGTTACATCTGCTCCCCTCATTACTTCTAATACAACAACAATGAGATTTGCAGATGACTAGTCAACAGAAACTATGTAAGTTGTATGACAGGGGGTTGTACACTTTAATGAATTGGGGAGAGAGGAACTGCTAAACTAGAGTTTTATATCCATTGAAGATATCATTTAAAAACTAAAGTCAAAGAAACATATTTCCAGAACTCTCTCCCCCAAAAAAGCAGGGAAAATTCACAATCAATATACAACCACTACAAGTAAAGTAAGGAAATAATAGTTTCAAGGTCAAGGAAATGATCCTAGATCAAAACACAGAATTGAACATAGGAAATATTTGCATAGAAATTTGTAATTATGTGACTAAATATAAATTATTGACTATTTAAAAACAAATGTAATATTTGGTGGAGTTTACAGCATTGATAGAAATGAAATATAAGACAACAAGAGCACAAAGGCCAAGAAGCATTAAATTTGTGTTGCTTTTGTATTTTGGGGGAAGTAGTAAACTACTAACTTAGAAAGACTTTATTAAGTCAGTGGTACATATTGAAATTGCTATGGTAGCCACTAAAATATAAGAATTTACACTGAAATATTAATATGTGAACAAAAATTGAATATTAATACAAAAGGCTGGAAAGGATAATTTATAAATAACACAAACAAACCAAAAAGATGAGAAAAGTAGAAAAGATATAGCAAGGTGGAGATTTAAACACAATCATATAACTAATTTTGATGCAGTATATTAACTGGATTACAGTTAAGTATAAAGATTCTCAGTCTGGATAAAAATATAGAACCAAAAAAATATGTTTTACGAAAACTATACTTTAAATATAATGGGGACTTCTGGGAAGATGGCATCAAAGTAGGTAGGCAGAGTTCAACTCTCACAAAGAACAATGGAGAAAGGGCAAAAACCTACTTGAGGGAGCTACTTTGAGGATCTGCAGAACAGGAAAGTGCTGTGCATCTCCCAGGAGGGAGCAGGACCGAGAGACAAAGAGGCCAAAGGAAAACCATGAGTTACCCTTGTGGCTGGAAATGGCACATATACCCCACCCTCAAGGCAAATAACCTCAGTAAAACCCCTGCCTCACTGTAGCCAACTGAGTGGGAGGGAGCATTCCCTGGGAGGAAGAGGAGTCTGGTGGAAGGTGGAGCGTGGTTTCTTTTTGGTGACTTTGGCAAGCTGAGCCTCCTTTGAATCTCAGGGGAAACTACAACCACCACTCAAGTGGCCCTAAGGAGAGGGGAGGGAGTATCTGATCAGGTGGCTGTCACACCCAGCCACCCTGAGAAAGAGAGAAACTAGTCAGGGAGGGGGTGGAGATGGCACCTAACAAGCCAGGCTCAGGTAAACTTAGAAAACTAGCTCATCTGAGGGAATGGGGGCAGGAAGAGCCATATAAGCTTTCAGAAGATAATTAACCTGTGGAGCAGGTGTAGTCAGTGGGGGAACTCCTGCCTTCCATATACAAGGTCCCTGGTTTGATTCCGAGTATCTCCTAAGAGAAGGGATCCAGAGAGTGAGCCACTGTGTTATCAGGCACTAAGACAGGGAACATATAGATTGAGATTTTTATTTTGTTTTGGGTTTATTTAATCTGTTATTTTTATTTTAATTTAATTTTTTATTCTATATTTTATTCGCTAAAACTGGGTACTTCATCTGCAGAGGGCCGGATGCAGGGTGACTGATTGATCAGCACCAGTAGCCTGAGAAGCTCCCTAGTAGTCTAAGAGGGAAGCTTGTTTTTCCTTTTTAAAAAATTTTTTTTCTGTTGTTGCTGTTTTGTTTCTTGCTTGTTGTCTTTTCCCTTTCTTTGTTTCCTTATTTCTTTTTCTTATTTTTTCTACCTACTTTATTTCTTTTTTTTCCCTTCATTTTCCCATCTTCTGTTGCTTTTCTTTCATGCCACCTCTTCTTGTTTGGTCTTCCTTTCTCTCGCTCTCTCTCTCTTTCTCTCTTCTTCTCTTCTCATCTCATCTTTCTAGCCATTTAATTGATTCTACTTTTTTCTATTTGATTCTTATTTCATTTTTTCTATGCCATGTTTTATATTCTTATTTTTTGTACTTTTTAATGATTTTTAAACTTGTATTACTTATTTACTTTCCTAGCTCTTGTATGGTTCTTATTGTACCTTTATTAATTATTATTACTATTATTATTTTCTTATTATTATCTCTTTCTTTTTTCTCTGATCCTAATAATTTTTTCAAGGGAACACAGACAACTACAAGGATATAGAATAAGAGGAATCAAGTGTCAAAAAGGAAACTTACCACAAAAAAAACCCCAGCAAATTTAAACCCTAGAGTAGAAAGAGAAGCTAACTAACTGAATAAGCTCATCAACATCAACAGATGCTTAGACACTAACAAAAAATTATAAGCCATGCTAAGATACAGGAAGACATGGCCCTGTCTAATGAACAAGGTAAAAAAACAGGAGGAGATGCAGAACATGGAGCAACTAATCAAGGATGTCCAAACAAATATCATGAATCAACTTAATGACAATGAAAGAAGAGATAAAGGATATTAAGATGACACTGGATATAGTGGATGGGATTATCTTGCCTATATCCAGTGAAAATACCATGCAGAACTGGGTGGGAGAGAGTGTGGTCTGTGATGTGAACTGTGGTCTATGCTCGGTGGCAAGGCCCCAGGATGTGTATATCCATTGCGGGTGTTGTACCACACGGATGAGGAATGGTGGTGTGGGATGTTGTTGGAGGTGTGGGTGGTGGGGAACATGGGAATCCCTGTAATTTCTGAGTAATATTTAGGT
>JAQZBX010013977.1:0-39135 GCA_029593785.1 Cabassous unicinctus | reverse complement strand
GTGGGTAGACAATTACTCAATGAGGGAATCTGAATTCCCACCCTGGAGAGCTCTGCTACATTCCCCAAGGGAGCAGCAACCGTCCCCAGAGTGCAGAGGCAGTGTCTGGCAAAAGAGGATGGCCCACTGATGGGTTCTTGTTATTGAGGACTAGCCTTATGAGTATTTGCTCTTCTAATTGAAACTTAGCCTACAGTTATGGGGTGCCTAAAGGTTACCACCTGAGAGCCTCCTTGTTGCTCAAATGTGGCCTATCTCTAAGCCAAACTCAGCATTTGAATGCATTACCTTTCCCCCAATGTGGGACATGACTCCCGGGGATGAGCCTCCCTGGCAACGAGGGATTAATACCAAGTGCCAACTGGCAACACATTCAGAAAAAGACCTTGAATAAAAGGGGGAAAAGGTAAAGATAAATGAGTTCACATGGCTAAGAGACTTCAAAGAGAGTTGGGAGGTCATCCCAGAGGTAATACTTATGCATACCTCAGTAGGATCTCATAGAACACCTAAGTGGATATCACCCCACACTGAGGGACCCCTGAGGGCTCTGGTGACACCCAGGTCCCATACAAGTGGGGATAGTCCCAGAGAATGATTCCTAATTAGTGGGCTCTTCATTCGCTTCTGTGTTCCTGAGAGTGACAGAGTTGGACTCAAACAAGTCATCCCTGCACATGGTCCATCAGTCCCTTCTACTCAAACCTATATGTGATGCAGGAGTTTTTAGGTGTACTTCCGGAGACTGTATCCTCTGACCCACCTATGTGCCAGCTGTGCCTGGAATCTCAGTGGAGCTGCAACTCCTACCCTACAGCTCAATGGACTCATCCAAGTAACCTGGCGAGGAGACGACGATGGGCAACATACATCCCAGGGAATGCAGAGGGCCTGCAGCTGAAGGCAGGATAATCCTATCCACTATATCCATGGAATATAAGCCCTCTCTCACTTGGAGGTGGAGTGGACATCACCTTCCAAGTCCCCTCAGGATGGGGGGAGGAGCTGTGGACTAGAGTGGACTTGGTGGTGTTCTGTTGTAGACATATTGTGATTCAAGTAATGGAAGAAATTGTAATAGTGAGGTGGAGCCGGTGGCCACTGGACATTTTTGGGGCAGGGAGAGGAGGGGCAGTTGAAATACTCGGGCTTTTTTGGAACTTTGGGGGTTGTCCTGAGTGGCAAAGCAGCGATGAATGTAGGCCATTTTCCATCAGAATATACCATGCAGAACTGGGTGGGAGAGAGCATGGTCTGTGATGTGAACTGTGGTCTATGCTTGGTGGCAAGGCCCCAGGATATATATATCCATTGCGGGTGTAGTACCACACGGATGGGGAAAGGTTGTGTGGGGTGTTGTTGGGGGTGTGGGCGGTGGGGAGCATGGGAATCCCTGTAGTTTCTGAGTAATATTTGAGTAATCTAGGCACCTTTATAAAATGTATATATATATATAACAAATAGCATTTATGTAAACAAATGCACATATATGCATATGTATTTATATATCATTTTACAAATAAAAAAATTTTTTTTTAAAAATCCACAGTTAATAATATGAAGTCTCCTATCCTCATGAAAACACTATGTATGTCAATGTAAATTCTCCTTATACCTCAACTCATTTTTAATGTCACTCAAACCTCACAGCATATGGCCCATCAAATAAGTTATATTAATAATCTAGCTACTGGCCCTATGTCTGATTAATTTTCCTCATTACCTTAGACCTGAATATCATAGTTAATTTCCATCCTCACCCCACTAATAACCCTCCTTATTTAATATCTGCAGGACCATACATTCTCTGAACTATAACACAGTTCATTCAAACAGTCTGGAACAGCACCCAGGATCATGTGAACAACCTCCTACTAATGCATGAAATTCAATACCAGCCATTAACCCCTAAAACACCACCACAATAATTCAATGAAACCCTGCTTCAACCCTCAACAGCAGGACAGAGCCTGAGATAATAACTATGGGAATCAATCATGGCTATCCTCATTCCTCTTTTATTTTTCTTCACCCTTTCTTCCTCAATCCTCTTACCTGTTCTATACCATTACTATTATTATTGTTATTGCTGCTGCTTCTTGGTAGCCCTTATCTCTTACAGCTCCTCTCCCAGTTTATACACCAAATCATACAATCAATGACCCAGGAATATGTGGATAGCATCTTCCTGATATGTGACAATTAATATCAACTTCTGCAAGATCTGAAACCACAGCCCACTGGACAGGATGGAAAGAAACTTTTCTGCACCCCTTGACAACAGGAAGTAGCCAGATCAAGCTGATGCCATGAATCCCCTCACCCTCTCATCCTTCCCAGTACTGAATAACCCAATACCCAGGTCCCCCAATATCTATAACCAAAGAGTTTGGAATGTTAGAGGTTCTCCCACACTGTTTGCAATAATTAACAAGCTGTGACTCAATTCCCCCTGATATGCATTGAGGAAGGACAAGCCTCCCCACCCATAGCCTATCAGCCTAAAGACAAAGCACTTTCCCAGAGGGTGAACAAAGAAACCATGTGGAGATGGGAGTAAAGTGAGATAGAGTGCTTCTCTCCCTCCACATCAAAGCACTACCTGCTCCTCTAGCATTCCAAGGACACATAACTCCCTAACCCACTACCTTCAGCCATACAAGAGAAAATTTTCACCTCTAAGGCTTCCTATTAGCCCCTGCACCTTACTCAAACCCTTGACTCGCTCCTACCAACTATTATTACCCCGCCTAGGAATGTACTGTATGAATTTAAATCTCTACTTTCCAGGGGCAGGCTGAAGTCTATTCTTCAGAGCCCCTCCATTGGGAGAGCTTCCCAATAAGCTTTCTTCCTACAATCATTAGTCTCTATATCCCAGTGAGTGGCATTTTCTCCAACAGCTATCTTTGCAAACTCCTGTGAATCTATAATTATTAAAAAAAAAACCAAAACAAGTAATTGCAATGCAATATACTGCAATGAAATGATATAGAAATAAAAATACTACTTATAATAACATCAAACTATAAAACAAATAAATCTATGAAACTGAAAGATGAACAAGATCAGTAAACTGATCACTTATTTTAAAAACTTTTCTAAAGGAAAGGAAAGGTAAATAAATGGAGAGATAGACTATGTAAATGGACCCCAAAACATAGTGTTGGTAAGGTCTCAGTTCTACCCTAATTGATTTATAGATTCAATACAAGCCCAAGTAAAATCCCAGCAGGTTTTTCTGAAACTAAGGAGATTTAAAAATTCACATGGAAATGAAAATAACTTAGAATAGCCAAAAAACCTTTGAAATAAAAGCATAACTATAGATGACCTAAACCACCTGTTATCAAGACATAATTTAAAACATCAGTACTCAAGTTCATGTGGCTTTGGCAAGTAAAGAGCCAAGTCAATCTGTGAAACACAATACAGAGACCAGAAATAACCTCATACATATGGTTAATAGATTTTTGCCAGATATGGTATGGCAATTCAGTGGAGAAAGTAAGGCCTTTTCAATAAATACTGTTCAAACAATCCCATATTGATAACAGACCGAAATGTGAAATGTAAACTCTAAAAGTTCCATAAGAAAACTTATGAAAAATCTTCATGTTTTTGACTTAGGCAAAGATTTCTTAGCTATGGCAACAAAACCACAACTTCTAAATAAATAAAATAAGACTTCATCTAAATGAACACACCAAGTGTTGCCCAGGATGTGAAGGAACTGGAACCCTCACACAATGCTGGTGGAAATATAAAATTGTAATACCACTTTGAGAAAAATTGCAGTTTCTTACAAAACTAAATAAACACCTAGTATAACACCCGATTACAGAAAGAAAGAGACAGTTAACTCTGGGTCTGTTCAGTAGGAACCAGATCTTCTGTCCCTACATGGAAAGTCAACCAAGGCCATGAAAGGGAGCCAAAAGGGAGTCCAAATTGGAAACTAAAATTCAAAATTTTACTTGAGCAGAGATACTGACCATACTTTAAGATTTTGTTCAGGAAAACAATCAGAAAGGGGCAGACTGTTGGTAAGAGTAATATGGGGTCTGCCCCTATCATCCTAGAAAAAAAATAGAGAGGTAATTGACTAATAACACTAGAGACTAGGAGCCCCTCCTCTATTTATATATAAAAAAGAGGGAGACAGCCCTGTCCAGAATTGGCTGATAGCCAAGGCAGATGCCTGCTGGCAAACAATTCACAACGTCAAATTTTTACTTAAAATGATAGTGATGTTGAAATGGGAAGAGCATTTCTTTGACCATTCAAATAGAAGAGACACAGAGTGCATTCCCAATATTGTAGAGTCCCCTTTGACTAAGAGTCATGGAACATTTATTACTGGGAAAGCCCTCTCTGCAAGTTACCTGGCTGCCTATGCTCAACCAAGGCTCCTACTAACAGCAAGGCTAGGGACCTGGTGAACTATTGGCAGAACATCAGAGGGTCTCACATCTGTCACAGATCAAACCCCAGCAGCCACCCTACAGGGGGTCTCACAGCACCTTCTCTGCAGGGCCCTCACTTCCTCTTCCTGCATATTAAATGCCCTTCCTTGCCCTCCAGGAATTTTGACTATTGGAACAATTCATATCCAATAGCGATGCCTGGTGATAGCCCCTTTTGCTCTAACTTTTCCCCACTGTTGTTATTTATACCTTAACACCTTGCTGGAATACACATAAACTCTGACAATTGCATATATAAAATCATAGCTGGTACCAGTCTGCCTTCCCCCCAAACTTGGTATCAGTGGTCTCTGCACCTTTCAGCAAAGAGAGTTTTCAGCATTGGGTAGTTGCCATTTACTAGGAATCCTGTGGACTCCCCCTCACTATCCTCTTTCTCCAGGCCTCCCCAGCACTTTCTCAGCCAGGGTCAGATCCCAAGCAGAGTTATATGGAAGGGCAGTCATGGTCAAAGTCTCATCCCCACATACGTTGCCACCATGGACATCTTGCCCAAAATACCAATTGAATTACAGCCCCAAAATCATCTGGCATTTAGTATGTCTTTATAAGAATGTTCACAGTTAAGTCCCTTGTAGGCTTCCATATATGGCCAATGGATTTTCTGCTTATGCTAAGACATTTCAGTGTAGAAAACATGGTCTTTTCAACAAGAGTGTTCAAGCATTAAATCCCCCACACTCCAGGAATTCTGACTATGATCAAAACATGATCCAGCCACCATCACACTGGTGAGAACAGACCCCCTCCCCAAGATCAATTGGGACACCATAGACAGAAATGGTTGCCTATGACTCTAGTTGGCTGGAACCACAAATTTTCTCCATTACCTCATAGAAAGCCAAAAAGGACACTGATAGAGAGTGCAAAATGGAAATTGAAACTCAAAAATTTTACTTGATAATACTTTTAAAGATTTTGTTCAAAGGACAAGGGACACCAAATGACAACAACAAAAACTGACAAATTTGACTTGGTTAAATTGAAAGATTTTTGATTAAATGAAGGCAGAAAAGAAAAGTAGATATACAGAATAAGTATGTAAACCTCATATGTAATTAAGAGTTTGTATCCAATATATGAAGAACACTTAAAACTCAACCATAAGAACACAAACATTCTAATTTAAAAATAGCTAAATGATCATAATAGTACCTCATTTAAAAGATATATGGGGAAAACGTTTACTGTACTGTAATTTTTATTGTATATATTACAGGTGGAATTCTAGTTGAAAGTGCAGAGTTAAAATTAACAACATGTTAATTGTTTGCAGTGAATTTCATTGAGTCTCATTCTGGTGCCTATGCCTTCCTCTGTAATCCTTGCAAGGAATAGGCCCATTTATGTTTGAATAATAATAATAAAGAAGAATTTCCTACCTTTACAACAAAAAAATAAAATAAAATAAAATAAAAGATATATGGGTGGGAAATACTATATGCAGATAAGCTCAACATAGTTATGAGGGAAATACAAATTTGAAACTCATGAGATACCACTACACACTAGTTTGAAAAAAAAATGAGAATAACAAATAGAGGCATGAACAGCAGGAATCATATTTATTACTCATGTGAATGCAAAACAAAACAATACAGCCACTTTTGAAGATAACATCAGTTTCTTATAAAGTAAATAATGCACTTGACAAATGGGCCTGTAACCCCACTTGTACATATTTACTCAAGTGAATGGAAATTATTCCCACACAAAATCCTGTACACAAATATTTAAGCAGCTTTTTTCTTCATCACACAAACTGGAAACAGTAAAGGTGTTCATCAACAGTTGGAAAAAGAAGTGGGGATGAGGAGAAAGAGCAGACTGGTGAGTAAGAGTAATATGGGGTCTGAGTGGCCCCTCTCATCTCAGAAATAAAATAGAGAGATAATTGACTCGTAACAATAAAGACTCCCAGCTTCTCCTATATTTACCTACAAAAAGAGAGAGAGACAGAACTCTCCAGAGCTGGCTGATAGTCAAGGTAGATGTCCACAGGCAAATAATTCATAAGGCAGGATTTATTAACACTTAAAAAGATGGAGCTGATGCAATGGAGAGAGCATTTCTTTGAGGGTTGTGAAAGAAGAGACCGGAGGGAATCTCCAGCCCTGGGGAGGACTCTTTGAGAAAATCACAGAACATTTTTACTGGGAAACCCCTCTGCCCAAGTTACCAGGCAGCCTGGTTAAACCAAGGGTCCTACTACCAGCAAGGTTTAAGCCAGGTGAGCTATCAGCAGGATGAGAGAGGGTCTCACATCAGTCACAGATCAGGCCCAGGCAGGCACCCCACAGGGTCCCACACAGCCCCTGTCTTGAAGGGTTCCTGCCTCCTCCTCCTGCATAAAATCCCAGTCCCCTGCCCCTCTGGGAATTGTGAGTATAGGAACAATTCTTATCCAAAAGTAACACCTTACGGTGGCCTCTTTTGCTCTTTCTTTCCATACTATAAGTATTGATGTTTTAACACCTTTCCTGGAATAAAGAGAAACCCTGACAATTGTATACATAAAACCAAAAATTGTCCTCATCTGCCCTTCCCTATGATCTAGGTATCAGTTGTCTCTGCATCCTTAGGTAAAGGGTGTCATCAGCCCCAGGTGTGGCCATTGGCTGGCCATCCTGAAGTCTTCTCCAGCCATCCTCCTTCCACAGGCCTCCCCAGGACTTTCTCAACCAGAGCAGATCATAAAACAGAGATATATGAAAGGGCAGTCCCAAGATTAATGTCTCATCCCCAAATATGTCAGCACCATGGACACTTTGCCTAAAATACCCATTGAATTTCAGCCCTGTTATTGTTTGGCTCTTAGTAGGTCTTTGTAAGCTTGTTCAGTGTAGAGGTCCCAGTAGATTCCTACTTTTGTAGAAGGGAATTAGTCAATTGATGAGATGTAGGTGCCTACATGTCCTAGGAAAGGCACCCACCTGAGGAGATAGGTGTCCTTCCTCCTGCATTCAGCTTAGGAACTACTTACCTGTAGAGACCAAGCCTTGCTCAGTTATTCCACGGGGAGTTTCTGAGCTAAGATGGAAGGAAGTCAGGGCAGTTTACCCAGAGGTGACTCTAACCAAGTTCTGTTAGTTATCTGTTAATGATTTCTTGTAGATGATTTGGGGCTTGGTTTATCACTTAAGATGCAGTTCTTAGCCTTTGCTCCCAAACCCCCTAGCAGATTTAGTCAATTCTTTCAAATGCAGACATTCTGAAAGATAGAAACTTGAGGGTAGTTGGAACATGTGATATAGCCACAGACTCCTCTCCACTCAAAGGCTTCTTTCAACTACACCCTCAGGTGGCAGGTTAAAAATTGTCAGGCCTCTGGGAATCATCCCAGTCTGGGGCAAATCCCATTCCTCACTTTTCCTAGCCTCATGTGAGAATCAACTGCATGAAGGCAGATATTTCACTTCCACCCAGATGAAAGTTCTAGGTCTCTGTGGACATCTCCAGAAAGGATAGGTTGGAGGGTTGATGGGCAGGAGGGAGTGAAGGGTCTGAGAGAGTGGGCCCTCCACAGAGGGAGCCAAGCAGCTTGGGGTAAGAGGGTTATATGAAGTGGTTGCCAAGCACTATACCATATATGTCCAATTGTGATGTCCCCATGCCACAGTCATAGTTTGGCCCTGGGAGCCAGAGCTGGGATAAAATGTGGACAGAGGGATCTGGGTGCAGGGAATATGCTCCCCAACTCCTGCTCCTCCTTCCTGACTCCACACTACATGTTCTCCAACTGGGACTTGCCCTTCTCCAAATTTGGGGTCAGTACACAGGTCTCTGCTCCCATCCCACTCCAAAACTCTCTACTCTTGGGGCAGGTAAAGAAAAACCAGAGGAACATCAGGCAAAGCCCATTTTGGGGTTGGAAAGGAAATACCACAATTCACATGCTCAGTGACCACAGGAAGCACTTTTGCAGAATGAGCAACTGTAGGGAATTTTAATGGAGGATTTTGGAGTTGACTCAGAAGATGTGACCTCTAGATGGCAGGAATATGCAATCTATTCTTAGGGGAAGTGTTGCTATTTTGTAGGTGGGGACCCCTGCAGGAAAATTTCAGAGGCCACAGGTGGGAAGGAGTTACCTGAAGGGGAAGCAAAGCAGGGGGGACAAGGCAGCTTGGGGTCTTTGAAGCATCCATGCCTAGCCTACAAATTGAGAGCCTATGTTAGGCCATTTTACTGGGGTATGCAAAGCCAGTTAAGACTAAATGGCTAAAAAATGCTTTTGGGGCTAATTTTATTGTGGCAGATGAAATGAAATCCTCAAGCAGCACTCTTAGGGGTGGATGAACAACGTTTTATTACGTGCAGGCTCAGAGGAGAGTCAAGTCTCCAAAAAATCTGAGCCCTGTGTCTTGGTTTTCATAAGTTTATATAGGGACTCTAAGTAGGCAAATTCCTAAGCAAGTGGGCTGGCAGGGGTTACAGAAGCAAAAGGAGGGAGTTTAGCTTATCTTCCTAAAGTGGAGGGTTATTAGGGAGGAAAAGAGTCATTATCTGTTTAGAGTTGTAAATTCCAGTTGAAAGGGGCAGGCAGGGAGTGCTTATGGTCTTAATGATGTGGATTCCAGGGAGAAAAGGGAGGAAGGGAGAAAAGGATGGGGGGTGCTAATCTTCTTAAAGCTGTGGGTTTCTGCCCAGGGTGTGTTAGGGCCACAGCACTTCCTTTATCAACTTTAAGACAATGGGATGTGTAAGTATTTGAGTTTGGCTGTGCCCCAAAGATCTCAAAATAACTATTTCTACATAGGTGTTTTCTCAAGTGGCTTTTCTGTGAAAGGGCTAGCTAGACAAGCCAACTTTGAGAGTTTTAAGGCTACTATGTCTGAAATGACTCATCAGTATTACCAACAATGCTAAGCCCCTCCTACAAATGCATTTGTCAATGTACCTATGTTGGATGAGGGCTTTCCAATGTGGAGGGATTCTTTCCAGGGGAAGCCTCCTCTTAGGGATGCATCCCTAAGGACTAGTGCACAGGAAGACAGTGGTCATAAGCATTAAACACACTACTTGGAAGGCTTTCCATTTCTTGGTAGGTAGATGTTTGTTTATTAAGAGACAATTCTAGCCCAAGTAGTGCCATTTATAATGGCTTCCCAAAATTTTTTAAGCCAACTGATTTCTTTAAACAAAACTCTCTTGGGGACTACTGAATCAGGGCAATGTCTCACCTGGGTCTCTTGAGACACTTTCTGCCCTGGTCTCCAGGCCACTCCCCTACCTCCTACTTCAGACAGTTGCCTAATTAAGGCTGGCTATAGGTTCTGGGGCCAATGATGGCCAAACTAACTGTGGATATATTTGCTTCTAGAAACAGTCACACCAACATTGATGTCTACCTTTTTATATATGTCTATACATATTAACTTAAAGGTCCACAACATGGCATCTGAATCACTCTGTTGTTATTTGCTCTGACACAATTGTACCTGTTTTTATTTTCATGGAACCATGACAATTTATGATAGCTCCTTTCCCTCTCCTCCTGTCCTTTTTATTCCCTAGCCCACCCATCCCTCCTTGAGTTCAGGGCAAATGCTATTTTTGGTCAGGAGAATCATGCTCATTCTGTCTTTCCCCTCCAGCTCTCTCCTGAGCAGTCTCCTTCTCTGAGTCACCTGTGGAGGGCTGAGAGTTTCCTGTGCCCTCTATGGGGTCCTGATTCCTCCCAGACTCCTCAGGTACCCAGTGCTCTCTTTTGCAGCTCTCATTTTCTTGGCAGAAGATGCAGATTAATGCCATGTGGTGGCCACAGGGTCATGTTGGGCCTAGGCATCCCTGTTAATTCTGATGATGATAAGGATGGAGGTAGAAATCACTTTCAGATGCTTTAAGCTGTTGGTAGCTATTTTATTTAGAGGATTTCTTTGAATGGGGAAGTCAGGAGACTTTGGTGTATAAAATAAATAACAAACTGGTATTATTGTATTCATGGACATAATAAAACAATAAAGGAGTTTCTGTGACTGGGACAGCCAAGTAAGTTCCTTTGAATTGTTTTCCTTTTTTTTTTTTTTTTGAGGTTTCAGGGCCAGGAATTGAACGTGGTACCTCATATGTGGGAAGCTGGCATTCAACCACTGAACCACATCAGCTCTACTTAGTTGGTTTATTCACTTGTTTGGTTATTGTTTCTTTTTTGTTGTTTTTTTTTTTTCAGGAGATGCCAGGAGCCAAATCCAGGATCTCCAATGTGGTAAGCAGGCACCCAACCACTTCAGCCACAGCCGCTCCCCTGAGTTGTTCTTACTTACCAATAACTCCCTGGTTATTTAAATTGTTCATAGTAATAACAAGGATAATAAAAGAACAATAAAACCCATTACTCTGTTAATATCTTATTTTTGTACAGCCAATTTAGGATTTCAGTTAGGACTCCAGAATCAAAAGTGTTTTCAAATAATTTTTAAACAAAGAAATCCCTGTGATTAAAATTTTATTTTACTTTTCATAATAACCATTCTCAAAGATGATCATGAATTTAATTCTAGGCATGATTTGCATGTTCTGTTTTATTGAAGGATATATTAGGCCAGAGATGGTGAATCAACCAATGTCCCATTTAGGCTCTATTCCATTTCTACAAATGTCTGACATGGGGCATCCTAGGCTGTCATTTACAAAAGGGGACACTGAGGCCCTGAGAGTTGGAAGAGCCAGGCCAAAGCCCCCAAAATTTGAATGGCATGGAAGGACCAGGGTTGGCTCTCTGCTCTCTCTTGCTCTCAGGACCCCTACTCTGGCTGATCTTCTTTGCTTTGCCTGGGGAAATGGGATGAGTTCCCTCTCCCTGCAGCTGTGTGTAGTGGCCTGGAGATATAGCCTAAAGAGCAGGGTAGGGTGCAGTGGGGAATGGGGAAACTCTGGGCCTCTGTGGTCCAGACCTGGAGCAGGGTCCTTTACCCTTGAACATGGCTAATGATGACTGTGGTCTCATCAGTCCTCATCCCCCTGCTCAACACCTGGTGGCCTTGGTAGACCCCAGGGAGAAGCAGCATACTTCTTGCTGTGCAACCAGATAATGAATCTAAGTCAGAGGGCAGGGGCTGGGGTACTTGGATGAGAACAGTTACCTCTGACCTGGCCTGAGGGTCCTGGCTCCAGAAAGAAGTGAGGGGATCTCAGTGAGAGGGTGTGTGTTGCAGAGTTAGATAGCATGCAGAGGGGGAAAGGACATGCACACCCTTCCCAGCTTTTACTTTTTAAAATATGTGAATAAACTGTGAAAATTGATTCACTTGTCACAACTACTTGAAGTCATTATGTAAATTGTGAGATATGATAAAATTCTGTGATCAATTTTGTCATTTATTTATCAACAAGGTGACAAATCCTAACAACTAGCAGTGAAATGCCCTTCACTCTGTCCACCTGCCAGATCTCAGCATCCCTGCACAAAAGTCCTTTGGTACAGACCCATCCCTCCCTTTGCTAGTCCTCTTCCCACCTTGTCTTCCTTCCTATATTAACTTATATCCTTCTGAAATTGACAGAGGCTTATTATAAAGAATTCAATCAAGAAACTTAAAAATGAAAAAACCATCCAATATTCCACAAAATAGAAATGATCCATCATCAGCATCAATCAGAAGAAACTCCTACCAGCTGTTTTCCTACTCTTTTATGGAGATGGAAGAATATGAAGTTGACAGATAGAATAGTATTTGTTTGGAAAGATGAAGATAGATTTAGCAATACCCAGCTACTGCATTTGACAAATACATTTGTATAAAAGTACAGTAGTAAGATATATTCTACTTTTCAGTTAAACATAGATTTCATGTCTCCTGGACCTCATAGAAGAAAAAAAGATTTGGTTTTCTATGCTGGCATTGCTGTGCAGACCTGGAGGCCAGCCTAACCATTCCCCAACTCCTGTGTGACTTTGTTTTTGTCATGGGAACTTGAACAAGTCCTTCTTTCTTTGTGAAGGTGAGACATTTGACTGAGACAACCTGGGACATCCAGCCCACTTCCCCACCATCTTAAGTTTCCAACTAATACCATGGGTACTGTGAAGAAGCAGCTTTTTCCTTTCAAGGAAAATTTCAGTGCTTCATCTGTGAAACAAGTTCTTCATTTCATTTATAGGTTCTCTACTTCAGAAATACCCAACTGTCCTCCTCATGTCAAGTGGCTTTGTCCTGTTGCCAAATGTCTTTTCTATAATTGTCCTAATTTGCTTGGCTTTATCTTTCATCTGTTTACTGTGATTTTCCCACAAATTTCCTCCACAGTGCTAATTTGACTTCCAGCTATGTCTATTATGCTATACATTTATGTATTAGTTTTTAGTAGTCATGTATCTGTCCTCATAGTTAATCACCATTTCTATGTCATTCTTTTGTTCTATATGTGGGTCCTGAAATCCTTCACACAAAGTTAGCCTTAAAGGATAAATCCTTTCTTCTTGCACTTTCCTGACATTAAGATCTTTGGGGGTATGAGGTATTTGGGGAGAGACCTTGCTTCCCTGTGAGCAACTTTCATTGGAATCTCAGGCTCTTCTCAGTCTCTCAGAGAACACGTGTGCTCTCACATGATGTGGGTTCATTTTACCTTGTCATTCTGGGCCCTTTATGGACACTCAGTCTTTCTTCATCCTGGAAAATCCTTGGGTATTGACCCTTTAATTCTGCTTCATCACCTTCCCTTCTCTTCTCTTCTCCAAAAACCTTGATCCCACTTATTGTGGAGATTGGTGTCATATTGTTTATATGATTCAAGACGGTGAAATGTGTAGAGTATAATAAAAAAGACCTTGTGGTCCTGTGGTGCTTTGAAGTTGTATGTACCCCAGAGTTCTGAATGATGCAAGATCTTAAAGTTCATTCATTCTGTGGGTGTGAACACATTGTAAGTAGATAAGAACTTTTATGAGGCTACTTCAGTTAAGGTGTAACTCTCCTCAATCAGGATGTGTCTTAATCTTATTACTGGAATCTTCTATAAAGGAATATACACAGAGACAGAGGGGGGGAGAGAGAGAGAGAGAGAGAGAGAGAGAGAGAGAGAGAGAGAGAGGAGAAAGTCATGGAAGTAAACACTAAAAGCAATGAAACTCAGAAGAGCAGGGAGAGATCAGCAAATGTCACCATTTGCCTTACCACTTATTAGAGGAGGCAAGGTTTGTCAGCAGCCAGTTTTTGGGAAGAAAGCATCACCTTGATGATGCCTTTATTTGGACATTTTCCTGGCCTCAGACTGTAAGCTAATAAATTCCCATTGTTTAAGTCAACCCATTTCATGGTATCTGCTTTGAGCAGTCTAGGAAACTAAAGCAGATCATATTCTCCATATAAAAATATCATATTTTTAAAATTTGGTTCAACTACTTATAGAGAAATCAATTTCTATGGAACCAGTGGGAGACCCAATTCCCTTCCCTCAAATTAGATAGCTCTGGGTGATTACTAACTGCAGTGTAAGAGCAGCTGACTCTTGGACCTCTTTACTCTGCCACCATTTTGCCCCTCCTCTGCATATCTATTAATATTTGATAACCTATTTGTTGTGAAACAGAGCCTTGTACTTATTTTGATGCTCCTTTTTAGCCGTGAGACTGGATGTCTTTTCTGGCTTTTTTGGCCATTCTGCTTCCTTCCTGTGTGCTGCCCATGTACATGCCTCATCAATGTTGATCTGTTGCTCTTGATGCCGCTTCTGGCATCTGTCCCAAGCTGTACTGCTAAGTGTTAGCCAGTGACTTACAAAAGTGTTAGTATATTCTGGACACTAATTCTAGAATCAATATGAGCATTGCAAATATGTTTTCCCTCCATGACTTGTCTTTACATTTTGTTTGTGGCTTTGTTTTGTTTTTTTCAAGTACCTTTTTTTAAGGAGGTACCAGGGATTGAACCTGGGACCTCAAACATGTGAAGGAGGTCCCCAACCACTGAGCCACAGCCACTCCCCATACAGATGCTTTTAATTTTAATGCATTTACATTTATCTATCTTTGCTGGCATGGTTTGGCTCTCTGTGCCATATTCAATACATCTTCCTCTAATAAGATTACAGAGGAGCTTCTCATATATTCAATTCTAAGTGGCTTATAGTTTGGCTTCTCCATCCTGAATACTTGCTGGTGCCTGTGCTGATATCAGGTGTGGCAGGTGGCCCAGAAATGACCCTTATTAGCAGGTGACCCAGAAATGTCCCCTGCTTAGGTCCAAGTTAGTGACTCTGGGATCTATTCTGTGCATCCCAGGTGGGGAGTTGGGAAGGGGTGACCCAGGATGAGCTTGAAAGATGAGCCCTATCAAGGCGTTCCCTGAAGCTGCACACCCAGGTGCCATCCATCTACCATCTTGATCCTGATTGAAGTCCCTTGAGGAGCATGGTAGGAAGGGTTGCCCACCCATCCACCATTTACACTTCAAACTCCCCTACCACCTCCAACACTCCATTACCATGCAGCCTAGTGACAGATGCTTTGAAGACATGCAGGAGAACCCTTCCCAGTACTGAGTTTGGGTAACTCATTTAACTCTCAGGAAAATTCTCTGAGGTCTATGGTATTTGAGGTTGAGGAAACTGGGGCACATAGAGGGTAAGTACTTTACAAAAGAACATACAGTCAAGAGTTGGCAGACCTAGGACTGGGATGCTGGAATCTGTCTCCTGAGCCTATCCTAAAACTGGGACTCCTGCCACCCCTTATTTGAGCTCCCCAGAACACCCCACATATTTTTAGGGATATTGCTGTGGTGCCTCCTGAAACTTCCCTTCAGGGGCTCAAGGGGACTCTCTTTCCCTTTCATCACATGCTCAGAAACACTTTGTGTATTTGTCATACTCCAACTTGTGCCTCTTTATCACCTCCACTGTATCATTGGCTCACCTGAAGGAGGTTTCTAGAATGTGTAGCACATGGTAGTGCTTTGTCCATATTGGTGGGTGAGTGTTGGGTGAAAGACTTGAGCTTCTTCATGGTGAAAGCACCCACAGACCAGAGAGTGAGGGAAACTCTCAACCCTGCTTTTCCCAGAAGTGATTTAGAAGCTGATTCTCTGTGCAGTTTTCTCTGTCACCCACCCCTCCATTCAGAGTCCCAAGGCCCTTACAGCCTCCCATCACCAGGTGGCCACCTCACCCAGTTGGCTGACCATCCCTTTGTCAAAACTGTGCCCAGGGCCCAGTCTATCCTCAGTTCTGTTCATAGGACATCTGTGGTTCTCAGGGAGCACAGGGCTGGGTCACCTGTCATTCATCCTTTCAGAATGAGGGTATCTCTCTCTTTGAAAAGTTCTCTGGTGACAATCTGGGGCTTCTTCCTTTCCTTGGCCTTTCCCATGGCCGGAAGCCCCTGCTTTCAAGGATGCAGCTAGAAGTGGTCTGTGAAGGTCCTTGCTGGCCAGGGACTTCAGAAACACAGCACTGCCCCACCCACCAGGCTTTGTGAGTTGGACCAAGTGTGACTTGTGTTTCCTGGAGAAGCCCCAGGGTCTGGAGTGGTTCAAGTGGCATATTTACACCCCTTGGGGATCCTCCCTTCCATGGCCCTGGTTTGTGGCATTGACTCCATCTTCCATCACCTGAGATCTGGCTACATCCCTCTCCAGGATTTCCCAACACCGCAACCAGGACCACAATGCCTTCATGCACACTGATGCACTGCATGTACATCAGGCAAGTCCTTGCATGCCTACAAATCAGTTCCTTTGCAGACACACATGCCCCTGCATACAGTCCTGCACAAAATAATGAAACAGAGCACCAGACCAATGATGACTTTATTTCTCCATCCTCCATCTGAACATGTCTTTGTCATCTGCAGAAGCAATTTCCAAGAATGCACAGGATGAAATGCATCATGTCCCTCTCCTTCAACTTTGAATTTCCAGCAAACTTCAGGACACCTTAATGACTGTAACTTGGCACAGGAACCTCCCCATCCTTTCCTCCTTGTATTACCAACCAGCAGTTGGGAGCTATATTTTGTGTTCTGTTTCATGGTCTCTACAATGAACTCCAGCACCAGCAAATTCCTCAGTTGATTCTAAATGTAACCAGCCATCTATGCCATCAACTCACTGATGATTAAAGTCCATGAAATGCCATTGTATTACAATTAGCCAGTGCTTCCTTGACCAAATAACTGGTCAACATTACCTGGCCGAGTTGACACATTAGCTTAACCGTGACAGTACACACCTTGTCAACTTGGCAGCCATACACATTACTTGAAACCATTCTTAGTCTCTAAACAAAAACAATAACATATATACATATCTCCCTAACAAATATTCAACAGTCCTTTGAACAACCGGAAATATACTGAATCCCTCCAGAATAGGCTGCAAGTCCTTAGGTAAAGTTCATTCTCAAATATGACATCCTTAAATACTATGATATGAAACTAATACAACTTATGTCATATGATAAGGTGAAAGGTTAAGGAAGAAAGCAAAGATATTCATTTTATGTACATACACAAACATACTCATAACAAAACAAGGAAGAAATATCCATCAACATCACAGTTTGCATTCCCTGAAACTGGCCACATGGTTGAAGTTCATATTTATCACTACCTTATTCCACTACCCATTCCATCTTCCCTTTACCCTCAGAAAGCCCCCAGCTGGCAGTGGTTCTTTGCCTGGTGGGGTGACCCAAACTTTCACTCCTGAAGTTTCTGGGCCACTGTTAGTCAGGTCAGAATTGGGTTGTTAGAACTTCCCATTGACTTTAAACACAGGGCATGGTAGTAATAAAAGACACCCTAGGGATGTTCTGCATTCCAGGCAAACACTTCTTTACCTCCATTGTGTAGGTAAAGTCCTATTTCCCCTTGATAGGATCAATTCCCCATCCAGTACAGTAATTCCTTTCTTTACCTGTTGATTCAGAGGTATGAGGGGCCCAAAGTGGCCAGGGGACAGTCTTAATTTCCAGTTCAGTGGAATCGTTGCTGTGTTCCCTCATGGAAGCACTCCTCCTTTTGGAACTAAAACCTTTAGACCAGCAGAGCTTAAGGTTGCAGGGACAGGAAACAAAAGTTTTCCTAGTGTATCACTAAGGGTAATAGTGAGTGGTGCCACACCAATTTCCACCCTTTGATTCCTGGACCCATGAATCCTGGCTATAGGAGAAACAGCACCATAGTGGGGATGCTGATTTAGAACATACACAGCCTCCTGGAGAACATTGCCTCAGCCCTGCAAGGTACTGCTACCTAGTTGGCACCATAATTGAGTCTTCAAAAGGTCATTCCACTGTTCTTCAATCCAGCTGCTTCAGGATGATAGGAAACATGGTAAGACCAGAGAACTCCATGAGGATGTACCCTTTCCTGCACATCATTTGCTGTGAAGTGTGTTCCTTGAGCAGAAGCAATGCTGTGTGGAATACCATAGTGATGGATAAGACATTTAAGTCCAAAGATGGTAGTTTTGGAAGAAGCACTGTGTGAAGGGAAGACAAATCCATATCCAGAAAATATGTCTATTCCAGTTAGAACACTGGAATAAGATTACATAGGAAGTGGTCCTATGTAATTAACCTACTATGAGGTAGCAGGCTGATCACCTTGGGGAATGGTAGCACATCAGCGGCTGAGTGTGGGTCTCTGCTCCTGGCAGATTGGGCACTCAGCAGTTGCTGTAAATAAGTCAGCCTTGGTGAGGGGAATTTCATGTTGCTGAGCCCATGCATAACCTCCATCCCTGCCACCATAGCCACTTTATTAATAAGTCCATTGGGCAGTGACTGGAGTGGCTGGGCAAAAAGATTGTGTGCCAGCCACAGAGTGGGTCATCCTATCCACTTAATTATTAAACTCCTCCTCTCCTGAATTCAACCTCTGGTGAGCATGCATATGGAACACAAATACTTTCATGGTTTTTTTGCCCTGTCAGAAAGTTCTATCCAATTAGTTTTTCCCCAGGCCTCTTTCTCACCAATTTTCCAATTATGTACCTTCCAAATCCCTAACCATCCAGACAAACCATTGGCAACAGCCAATGAATCATTATATAAATACTCCTCCAACCATTTCTCCTTCCATGCAAAATGACAAACCATGTAAACTGCTCAAAGTTCTGCCCACTGGGAGGATTTTCCCCCACCACTGTCCTTCAGGGATTTCCCAGAAAAGGGCTGCAGTGCTGCAGCTCTCCACTTTTGGTGGTACCTGCGTATCATGCAGAACCATCTGTAAAGCAGGCTCGAGTTATTTTTCTCTGTCAGCTGATTGCAAGAAACTCCCAAAGAGATGGTAACTGTGGCCTGGGAAAGAGAAGGTAATATGGCAGGAGTGGTGACCATGGACTGATGGCCCACTACCTCATGTAACATACCTGTGCCTTCAGGAACTCCTTGAGCCCTATATCATATATACCACTTCCAATTTATTATGGAGTGTTGCTGTGCATTCCCAACTTTATGGTTTGGTGGGTCAGACAATACCCAGTTCATGGTAGACAATGCAGATCTCATGGTAACTTGGTGGCCCATGCTTAAACATTCAATCATACTAAGGCCCAGTAGCAGACCAAATTTGTTTCTCAAAAGTAGAGTAGTTATCTGCAGGAGATGGCAAGGTTTTGCTCCAAAATCCTAAGGGTCTGCATGAGTTATGAATTTCTGTTGGGAACCTTTGAAAAAGTAACATGAAAACCATAAAATTTCAAATGAGATTTATGTGTATTTTGATTTATAGCTAAAATTAGATCTAAACTTAAGTTTTATTTTCTGTTTTAATTTCAGAGGATTACTGTTTGGGAAAGATCTTCAGAGAATATTTTATAAAGTAGTTTCTCATTATCAGTCATACACTAATGATCCCAGGAAGCTGATGTTCATCTCTAAGATATGTATCAAACTCTTATTAGGACTTAGAGAGTTTTTATGTAATTAGTCATTAGAGAAACAATTATTTTCCTATTATAATGATGTATCATTTTGAGTGTTAATAAAAGACTCTATCAAACATCTTTAAAATAGCAATACTGGATTCCTCGAGGGATTGCAAAGATCAGTGTCACCATCAAGGATTTGAAGGATGCCAGAGTGGTGATTCCCACCATATCCCTATTCAATGCTCCTATTTGGTCTGTGCAGAAAACAGATGGATCTTTGAGGATGACAGTAGAGTATCATAAACTTAACCAGGTGGTGAGTCCAATTGTAGCTGCTCTTCCAGGTGTCATATCATTGCTTTTGCAAATCAACACATCTCCTGATACCTGGTATACAGCTATTGATCAGGCAAATGTTTTTTTTTCTCAATTGCCGTTAGTAAGGGCCACCAGAAACAGTTTGCTTTCAACTGGCAAGACCAGCAATATACCTTCATTGTCTTGCTTCAGGGGTATATCAACTCTTCAGCCCTATGTCATAATAGTGTCTGCAGGGACAGTGATTGTCTCTCCCTCTCACATTCATCACACTCGTCCATATATTGATATTGAGTATATCATGCCGATTGGACCTAATGAGCAAGATGTAGCAATGACTTTAGGCTTAATTGTAAGGCATTTGTGTGAGAAAGGATGGGAGATGAATCCAACAAAAATAAAGGGGACTTCCACCTTGGTGAAATTTCTACGTGTCCAGTGGTGTAGGTCATAGTGAGATATTGCTTCTAAAGTGAAGGATAAACTGTTGCATCTGACCCCTCTTATGACCAAAAAAAAAAAAAAAAAAAAAAAAAAAAAGAGTCACAATGCTTAGTTTGTTTCCTTGGTTTTTGGAGACAATATATTCCTCATTTAGGTGTGCTACTCCATCCCATTTACTGAGTGACAAGAAAGGCTGCTAGTTTTGAGTGAGGACTAGAACAAGAGGAGAACTTGCAACAAGTCCAGGCTGCTGTGCAAGCTACACTGCCAATTGGGCCATGTAATCCAGCAGATCCAATGGTGCTGAAAGTGTCAGTGGCAAACAGATGCCACATGGAGACTTGGCAGGTCCTGGCTTTCATATTTAGGTCTTTGATACATTTTTAGTTAATACTTGTATGGGGATTGAGATAGGGGTCCTCTTTCATTCTTTTGGCTATAGATATCCAGTTCTCCCAGCACCATTTATTTTGTCATGTTAACATGAATTAGGTAGGTTTTTCAAAAGCCAGTTGGCTGTAGAGGTGAGGGTTCATTTCTGGACACTCAATTATATTCCACTGATCAATATGTCTATATTTATGCCAATACCATGCTGCTTTGAACACTGTCGTTTGCAATATGTTTCAAGGCCAGACAGTAAAAGTTCTCCCACATTGCTCTTCTTTTTAAGCATGCTTTGGCTATTCACATGTACATCCTCCCAAATAATTTTGGTAATCACCTTTTCTCTTTCTGTAAATTAGGCTGTTGGAATTTTGTTTGTATTGCATTGAATCTATAAATCAATTTGGGTAGGATTGACACCTTCATTTATTTAGTCTTTTAATCCATGAACTCAGAATGTTTTTCCATTTTTAGGTTTCCTTTGATTTCTTTTCCCATTATTTTTTAGTTCTCTGGATATAGGTCCTTGATTCTTTGGTTAAATAAATTCTTAGGTATTTGAGTCTTTTTGTTGTTATTGTAAATGGAATTTCTCCCCCTGATTTCCTCCTGAGATTGTTCAATACTAGTGTAGAAAAACTACTGATTTTGATTTTTGCATGCTGATCTTGTTTTGGACCTCATTGCTGACTTCATTTATTAGTTCAAGTAGCTTTGCTGTAGATATTTCAGAATTTTCTAAATATAGGATCATGTCATCCATAAATAGTGAGAGTTTTACTTCCTCTTTATCTATTTGGATGCCACTGATTTTTTTTTCTTGTCTAATTGCTCTAACTAGAACTTCTAGTACAATGTTGAATAAAAACGGTGACCATGGGCATCCTTGTTTTGTTCTGAAACTTAGAGGGAAAGCTTTCAACCTTTCCCCATTGAGAGCAATGTTGGCTGTGTTTTTTTCATATATACCCTATATCATATTGAGGAATTTTCCTTCTATTTCTACCTTTTGATGTATTTTTATCAAAAAACAATGTTGGATTTTGTCAAATACCTTTTCTGCACTGATCAAGATGATCATGTAAGTTTTTTCTTCCATTTGTGAATGCGGTGTATTACGTTCATTGTTTTTCTTATGTTGAAACACACTTGCATACAAGGAATAAATTCCACTTGGTCGTGGTGTGTAATTGTTTTGATATGCTGTTGGATTCTATTTGCAAGTATTTTTTTTGAAGTCCTGGGGCCAGGGATTGCACCCAGGATCTGGTATGTGGGAAGCCAGTGTTCCAGCACTGAGCCACATTGGCACCACTGAGTTGGATTTTTGTTTGTTTTTGCTTATTTTCTTTTTGTTTGTTTGTTTCATTTTAGGAGTACCAGGGTTTGAATCCAGCATCATGAGAAAGAGGTGCTCAATCTCTTGAGCTACATCTGTACCCCCATTTCCAAGTATTTCATTGAGAATTATTACATCTATGTTCATTAGAAAGATAGGTTTGTAATTTTCTTTTCTTGTAGCAACTTTGTTTGGCTTTTGGAATTAGGGTGATGTCAGCTTCATAAAATATGTTGGGCAATTTTCCAAGGTAGTTGAGTCTTTTTCTTCTTTTTGTAAATGGAATTTACCCCTGATTTCCTCCTCAGATTGTTCAATGCTAGTGTAGAGAAACATTACTGATATTTGCATGTTAGTCTTGTATTGTGCCACTTTGCTGAACTCGCTTATTAGTTCAATCTCTTGAAATGTGATGGGTTTGTTAAATTCTTGTATTTCTTATAGCATCAGTTTAGGTTGTTTGTGCATTTCTAGGAATTTAGCCTTCACCTAGGTTTTCTAGTTTGTTCTCATATTGTTTCTCATAATATCCTGTTATGATACCATTTTTCTTCTATGGGGGTCAGTCTTAACTTCACTCCTTTCAGTTCTGATTTGATTTATTTGCAACTTTTCTATTTTTTTCTTTGTAGTCTATCTGGGGTTTGTCAATTTTGTTGATCTTCTCAAAGAACCAGCTTTTGTATTTTTTTAAAAAATTTCTCTACTGGCTTTAGTTCTCAATTTCACTTATTTCTGCTCTAATATTTATTATTTCTTTCCTTCTGCTTCCTTTGGGAATGTTTTGCTGTTCTTTTCCTAGTTTCTCCAATTGCAATGTTTGATTTTACCTCCCTCTTCTTTTTTAATATAGGCATTTAGGGCTATAAATTTCTCTCTAAGAACTGCTTTCACTGTATCCCACAAGTTTTGCTAAGTTCTCATTTTCATTTGTTTCATTATATTTCCTAATTTCACTTGCAATTTCTTTTTTGACCCACTGACTATTTAGGACAGTATTTTTCAGCTTCCATACATGTGAAAACTTACCTCTTTCCTATATATTATATTTTACCAGTTTCATTTCATTATAATCTGAGAAAGTGCCTCATATAAACTCAAACTTTTTATACTTATTGTGACCTAACATGTGGTTTATCCTGGAGAAAGATCCCTGAGCACTTGCAAAAAATCTATAAACTTCTGAGTTTGGGTGTAATGTTCTGTATGGGGCTGTGAGTCCTAACTCATTTATCATATTGTTCAAGTTTTCTGTTTCCTTTTTGATCTTCTGTCTAGTTGTTCTATCTAATGATATAAGGAGTGTGTTGAAGTCTCCAACTATTGTTGTAGAGATGTCTATTTCTCCCTTCAGTTTTGCCAGAGTTTGCCTCATGTATTTTGGGGCACCCTGATTCGGTGCATAAATATTAGTAACTATTACTCCTTCCTGGTGGATTGTCACTTTTATTAATATATAATGACCTTCTGTATCTCATAACTTTTTTGCATTAAAAGTCTGTTATATTACTATAGCTACTCTAGCTTTTTTTGTTGTTACTGTTTGCATGGAGTATCTTTTTCCAACCTTTCAATTTCAGCCAGTTTGTATCCCTCGGTCTAAATCATATTTCTTGTAAGCAGCATATGGATGGCTCATATATTTATCCATTTTATCAGCCTATATTTTTTGTCTGGGGAGTTTAATACATTCACATTCAATATTTCTGTAAATCCTTTATTTACTTCTAGCATTTTATTCTTTAGTTTTCATATGCCATAACTTGGAGCCCTAGGAAGAGGGGAACCCAAGAAGCCTGAACTCTTGGTAGATATCAGCAGCTTTCTTGCCCCAACACAGCACAAGACTTTAGTGAGGGAAGTAACTTATGCTTTATGTCCTGGTAGCTGTAAATTTCTACCCCAAGTAAATACCCTTTATAACACCAACAGATTTCTGGTATTTTGCATCAGTACCCCTTTGGCTGACTAAAGCAGAATTTTTTACCAGGAGTGGGGTAGTGCTTTTGCAATTACCAAATGCTGGAATTGTTTTATAAAGGGTTAAGGGGTATTTTTTGGAGGAATTGTGAGATGCATGGTCAAAATTACCTACAGTGCTTTGAAGAGACAGTTGATAGTAATATGGACTCTAAATAGACATTTTGTGATTCCTAGAAATTAATGATGAAACTATTATTGGAAACTGGAGGAAAGATGATCTGTGTTTTAAGGTCACAGAGAACTTAGCAAGATTAACTTCTGATGTTTTATGGAAGACAGAATTTGAAAATGATGAGACTGGACATTTAGCTGAAGAACTTTCTAAAGTAAACTTGGAGAGTGCAGCTTGGCTCCACCTTGCAGCTATAGCAAATTGCAAGATGATACAGATAAGCTGAGGATTGAATTGTTGGGCACAAATCAACCAGAAACTGATTCCAGAAATTCCAAGCCTCTGGAAATCAAATCCCCTGATGATAGTGCCCTATTTGAGGACTTAACTAAACCTAGAATTTATAAGTCAGGATTGAAGATGCAGTTATTTAGGAAAGACTTGTGGAAAGTCTTACTGTCTGATGGTTTATATCCCTGACTTCTTGCATGCTAGCCAACAAACTTTTTGAGAGTGTTGTATGAGCAAAACCACTGCCAACTTGGACTAAAATGGACATGGAAAAGAGACATTGAAGGAGAAACAGCATTAAGAGGAAAAACAGTAGAAGCTGAAATCTGGAATTAAGACATTCTATTAGGCCAAGAGAGGAACCACACCCATGTGTACAGAAAAGGTGTTTGCCCCAGCAGTTGAAGAAGGTGGGTGTTCCCACCCAATGTTCAAGGAGAGTTTTGCCCTCCCAGGGTACAGAGAGGGTGGAGCATATTCCCCAAGGATTAGGGACGTTAAGGTCACCACCCCATTTGTCTGAGAGGGGTGGGCCTGTCCCCCATGGATTAGGAAAGGCCAGGTGGTCAACTAGTTGGTCTGAGAAGGTTGAGCGTGTATGCCAAAGGTTAGGGAGGATGCTTTCTTCACTTCACTCTATTGCAGTTGTTAAGACTCTAACCCAAAGATTGGGTAAAGTTTGGCAATCACTCCAATGCTCTTGGAGGGTGAAGGCTGGAGCTTCGTTGGCACCCAGATGCTTGATGAGGGTAGAACTAAGAAAATGGCCATTGGGCAAGCCTGTGGAAAGGTTGGTCACATAATGTCCCAGGGAAAAGAAACCATCATCTTAACAATGACTCTCAGACTTTGACATATAATGAAGTATGTCCTGCAGGTTTATTGAACTCTGGAGGATCCATGACTCATGTTTCCCTCCCAATATCTCTTTATCATAATGGAAATGTTGGTCCTTTGTCTGCCCATTTGTGTATTGGAAGCAGATAAATGATTTAGTAAGCATCAGATGTCTACAGTCAGAAGGGACTTTACCTCAAGAAAAACTTTCTTTAAACTGAATGTGATATGATTCTGTATTTAGCATTATACTGATTCAAGGTTTTTATTTTGAATATTGTAATGTGTTTTGTTTTTTTATTTATAATTCAGAAGGTGAAATATAGCAGTTTGGCATTGTTTATGAATTCCAGAAATTGATATTGGATTATGTTTGTAAACTGTTCTGTACCTGGGTGTGATTAAATTATGATTAAGGCTTTTATTGGGTCATGTCAGTAGGACATTGAGTCCCCACCACCAAGATGGTGGGGACTCAGAAAACTACATGATAGAGAAGAGAGTTGGTGTTTTGATATGGGAGTTTGAGCTGGAGCCAAGGAAGTAAGCACAGGGGAGCACAGCAGCACAGCCTGGAGAGAATATAGCACCAGGGAGAGAGACAGAGCCATTTGCCTGATACTCTACAGCTGACCTTGTGGAGAGAGCACAGCAGATGAGCCAAGAGAAGAACACAGCCCTGGTAAGAGAGGATCCCAAGAAGCCAGAACTCTTGGCAGACATCAGCAGCCATCTTGCCCCAACATGTAGCAATAGACTTTGGTGAGGGAAGTAACTTATGCTTTATGGCCTGGTAAATGTAAGCTTCTACCCCAACTATGTGCCTTTTATAAAAACCAAGAGATTTCTGGTATTTTACATCTGTGCCCTTTTGACTGACTAATACAACCATCTTTTGAATATTTTGGTTATTGTTTTTGCTATCCTTGTCTTCTACACTCACCTCCAATACTCTCCCTCCTGTCTTTTCCTTTCAGTCTTTAAGGCTCCCTTTAATATTTCCTCCAAAGTCAGATTCTTTTTTATAAACCCTCAGTTTCTGTTTGATTGTAACTATTTTAAATTCACCTTCTTATTTGT
The DNA here is from genome assembly GCA_029593785.1 of Cabassous unicinctus. Taxonomy (NCBI): domain Eukaryota; kingdom Metazoa; phylum Chordata; class Mammalia; order Cingulata; family Chlamyphoridae; genus Cabassous; species Cabassous unicinctus. The sequence continues at coordinate 13,038 of JAQZBX010013977.1, read as the reverse complement.
AGGACAATTTTGATGGATAAAGAATTTTTGACTAGCAAATTTTCTCTTTCAGTATCTTAATTTTATCATACCACTGTCTTCTCACTTCCATGGTTTCTGATAAGAAATCTGCACTAAGCCTTACTGAGCATCCCTTGTGTGTGATATGTTTGCTTCTTTTTTGCTGCTCTCAGAATTTTCACTTTATCTTTGATGTTTGACATTCTGAATAGTATGTGTTTTAGAGTAGATCTATTTTGATTTATTCTGATTGGGGTAGGCTGTGTTTCTTGGACATGTAAGTTCATTTCTTTCTTGAAGGTTCAGGAACTTTCAGCCATTATTTCCTGAAATACTTTTTTTTGCGCCCTTCTCCTTTTCTTCTCTTTCTGGAACTCCTATGACATGTATGTTGTTGCATTTCATGTTATCATTCAACTCCCTGAGCCCCTGGTCAATTTTTTCCATCCACTTTTCTCTCTGTTCTTCTCTTTTTTCAATTTCAGCTGTTCTGTTTTCTGTATCACTGATTCTTTCTTCTATCATTTCAAGTCTGCAGTTGTATGAAACTATTGTGTCTTTCTTTCCCATGAGTTTTGTTCTTTTTTTATTCAGGATTTCAAATTCTTCTTTGCTCTTACTCAGTATCTACTTGATGACCTTCATCTCTTTTGCCATATTTTCTTTGAACTCATTAATTTAATCTTGGAAATTTGAATGAACCTCATTGTTTAGCTTCTCAAATCCTGTGTCTCATCTGGAACTTTGATGTATTCCTTTGCTTGAGCCATTTCTTTCTTTTTCTTAATATGGTTTGTAATTTTTGCTGATGTCTAGGCATCTGATTATAATGATGAGTTTACTCTGATTCTCAGTTTCTCTTTTGATTGATGGGAGTCTGAGTGTTACTGCTGTTCTTTAATTCTTGGTTCAGCTTGTTCTGGGTCTTTAGTATTGTCCCTGCTAGTTGCACAAATCTGAGGACTGGACCCAGTAATTGGTTGTATGCCTGCTTTCAAGGACCTTGTGGAGGGAAGCCATAAAAGCTGGAATAATCCTCTTACATGGTTACTTTTAATTTCCTCACATATATTTCCTCATTCTGCTAGCAGATGGTGATCTTCTGAAGCCTTCCCAGTTCAAAGCCTCCTTGTAGTGTGTTTGGTGCAACCAGGACTGAATCATTGTGGTAGAGGATCCTGCCTGGAGTCTAACAGCCTTGTAATTCAAACTTTTCCAGTGGTTGTTTTTCAAACTTTGCTGGCAGCCACTTCTCTTCTCTTTGGTAGGAAATAATTCCACTCCCCACTGCATCCTTACCGACACATTGTGGTCAGTAGGAAGAGTATTTGAGGGGGTATATCTCTTTAGTTCCCTGCTGGCTCCCAAGGCAAACAATGGCAGGGCCTGACATGGCTCCTGGGACACAGGAGACCTAATTTGTGGGTCAAAAGCTGAGTCAGCTCCAGTTATGGAGGTTTGGTATGCCCTCTAATGAAATAAACATCTGGTATTATTTTATTAATGGATATAATGAACCAATAGTGGAGTTTCTAAAACAGACAGTTAAAGATGTATCTATGAATTGCTTTGATATAACAATGGACCTCTAAATCTTTAAATTTTCCAACTAATAGCAAGGATACTACAAGAATAATAAAACCCCTTACTCTGTTAATATTTTATATTTGGTCAGCAATTTCATTTAGAAGAAATTCAGTGAGAAATCTACAGTTATAATGATTTGGACATAGTTTATAAACACATAACCCCTTATGATTAAGATATTAATTTACTGTTGAAATAATCAAGTCCAAAATATTTATAATGAATTTACTTCTTGGTATGATTTCCATTTCACAAGTTTGCTCTGTATGAATAAATACTTAACTCATATTTGAAATTCCTTTTAATGAAATAAATTTCTGGTGTTATCTTACAAATGAAAATATAGCAATAATAACTACAATCTCTTTCAAGTCCTGCCTGTCAGAACATATTTTGTTTTGAGAGACTTTTTTAAAAGAGGAAGCTGACATTGGGATCTTATTTAAGCTAATCCCTACTTGTGTTTTAATTTAATATTGATAATAAGATATAAAATCATAATAACGTCCCTTAGTTTCAAGTGTAATCCATGGCTTGGGCCAGGAAGAGAAGTACAATTAAGTATAGAAAGATTTCCATGAAATCTTCAATTGTTATGACAGCTTTCATGTTTTTATCCTAATAAATGATACTCCTGAGTCTTTAACTATGACTAATGTCTGAGAATATTAAAACCCTTGCATGCTAAGGGAACTGGATGTGTCTTAACCACTTGGGCACCCAGTTACTACATGGGAGGTCTCAGATTCAGGTCCAGGGGCATCCTAATAAAAGATGAACAGATACAACATCCCACTGCAATGACCTAGGAAGCTGCCTCCTGCCACAATGAGCTTAGAAAGCTGCCTTCCACTACAATGAGCTAAGAAAGCTGCTTCCTAATACAAAGAGCTAGAAAGTCACCTCCCACCACAATGAGCTAGACTCCCCCCACCAAAATGGGCTGAAGCCACAAGCCAGTAGTTCCTGCATCCTGAGGGGAGCAGATGTAGCTCAGTCTGTTGGGCACTTGCCTCTCATGTGGTTTGGTCCTCCTTGGTTTGGTCCCTGGTGCTTCCTGGAGAAGACAAGCAATCAATGAGCAGGTAGATGAGTGAAACATCTAGGGGAGGGGGGATAAATAAAGAAAAAGAAAGTAAATAAAACAATTATTTAAAAATAAAATCTTTGCATGCCTTAGCAGTAGTTTGATGTGGAAGATTTCTTTTGAAGGAGGTGAGAAGTATCTTTGAATAATGACATCACAAGAATATCACTTTCAATAATTACATCACAAGAATACCACTGACAAAATCCTGGATGTGATGAGGGAGGAGAATAGGAAATTCTCATCTCAGCCACCTAAAGGCAGCAATAAATATAAGATTACTGAAGATTCTGGAGAAATTCCTGATGTCCTCTCTTTGGCATTTATTGCCCAAAACTCATTCACCTTCCACACCCCTGGTAGCGATTAAATAGCACAGGTTAGATGGAATCATTTCTGCAAAATGTGGTTTATTGAAGAGCAAAGAGTCCAAGCTGACTAAATATCAGCCATGGTAGGATATCCTGATTGGGAGATGCACATCTCCTCTTCCCTTAGCATCACAGCAGAGGCTGTGGGTGAATGGTGGGGGGGCAGGGGAACCCTGAAAAAAAAACTATTTCATCAATTTCCCATCACATGTGCCCTATTGCCCATTATGAAAAGGGAATAATACTTAAAGAACAATAAAGTATGCAGAAAGGACATTCTGCATCTTTTGTGGTATAGTATATTTATTAGTGTGAATCTGAGATCATTCCTGTCAATTAGCCTTTTGACCTCAGATGACAATGGGGATCAGGTTTTTCTACTCCTGGTATCCTTTAATACTTTTCTCTGTATTTACACACAGATAAAACATCCCAAATGACAAAAAGGGACCTCAAAAACCTCCAAAAATTTCCACTATGACTTGGGTGAGATCTGGAGCTTTCTGAAGTTGAAATGTGTGAATGACACAAAAATTGGCTCCTATACTGGTTCTAGTGTGGTCAACTCAGAAAATGATGAGCCTCATCTTATCCACCATTTAGTGGGCCCCTTTATTACAATACCCACAACCCCTTCACAGGTTTATGTGCAAATTAGTGTTACCTATAGAAAAGGAAAGAAATTGACCAGATTCTAGTTTTTACTATGTGGTAGATGTTCTCTGGGTGATAAACTGTGCTCTCTATTTAGAAGACTAATATCAATTCTGTATTAAATATTCAAAAATTGTTTCTAGTCAATTAGCTCTTGAAAAAAAATTTCACAGCTCTGTGTGTGTGTGTGTGTGTGTGTGTGTGTGTGTGTGTGTGTGAAAATTGAAGCCCAGAGAAAATTTCTAGACAGCCAAAGAGATATTGAGAATTGCTGTAATGTGACATTTTTTCTGGTCAGGTGGCTGAATTTTTTCATGGATCACCTTCAAGTTTTAATGCTTTGGAGATTATTAATGTAAGTTTATGGACTCACTATCAGTTGATGTACTTGTAGCCTTCAAGATGCTGTAGATTTGTTTCTGCCTGGAGATTTTCAGATATAGCTACTCTTAAACAGACCTTCCCATGTCAGCTGGGTCTGACCATGTGTGTGCTCCCTGTCACAAATCTCAAGATAAGACCTGATTCCAATACATATCACTAAGTACTGATTTATCTGAAGAAGCTCTTGATATTGAGTATCCCTTCATGATGAAGTGAGGTCCAGGACAAAGCATAATACAGATCTAGGCAAATTATTCCGTACCAAAGAGCTGATTCTCAGCACTCCATTTAGAGTACTGTTTACAATCTCCTTATTGTGTTTTTACCAATTAAATCTTTGTCTATGACTGAAATATTCTTTCTTCTTGACATAAAAGCATTTTATGGAGTTTCATCTGATGTAAATTCAATCAAGGAATGTCTTTGGATTGGTTTGGTAGGGAGAATGCAGCAACTGGGAAAGCAACCCCTAGAATATCCATCCAAGATAAATTGGAAGATATTTAGCATGTTTCTGTGGTGTCTTCAAAAAACAAAACATTTTCTATGTTAATTAGAATAATTGCTTAAACTAATCTGTCAATACAAAATATGCAATCTTAGGTTCAGCATATATGTGCATTCTCTATTTTACACTTTTTACTTCCTCAGTGGACAGGGAGAGACTTGTGAATGATTAAGGAGAAAAATGGCAAGATTAGAAAATAAGGAGAAATTTTATATTGATGACTAATTGTATAGGTTACTCATTTCACATGCCTTCTATTTTTTCAGAATATTAATGTATTTTCATGATTTCTAAAGGCAAGGTGTGGGATTTGAGAGAATATAGCACTGTAATATGATTAGTGAGATTTTTTCATGCTCCATAAAGTTAGATGGGGACCATGATATCAACATTCTTAGGATTTATCCCCTAACATTCCATTTCATTATAACGGAAAAAGAATTGTGCATATATTGAGAATCCTGGAGAAATTTCTCCCAGTTATCAAATTGACATTAACAGGTTTGGGTTGGGTGGATTGCATGTCCCTCCTGATGGGCTGCCCTGAAGCCCTGAGGAGAGGACAACATCAGGCTGGTGTGTTCTGATGAAATGCAGGCCTGGGTGTGCTCAGGAGGAGGCAGTGAGAAGACCCAGGTTGGAGCCATTGGATTTTGCCAAATCCCAGGGAATAGGGAGAGACTGGAGCTGCAGGCAGGATAGTCCCATCCATCTTCCCCATGGGATATATGCCCTTCTCAATTGGAGGTGGAGTGGATGTCACCATCCCAGAATCCTTGGGATAGAGGGAAGAGCTATGGACTAGAATGGACTTACTGATATTCTACTATAGACATATTGTGATTCTAGCAATGGAGGAAATTACAACATTGATGTGGAGCCCGTGGCCACTGGAAGCTCTGAGGGCAGGGAGAGGGAAAAACAGTTGTAATACAGGGGCTTTCTTGGACTTGAGAATCATCCTGAATGATGTTAAAATGACAGATATAGGCCATTTTATACCATCATATAACATGCAGAACTGTGTGGGAGAGAGTGTAGACTATAATATAAACTATAGTCCATGCCTAATGACAAAGCTCCAGGATGCGTTTATCAATTACAATGAATGTGCCACACTAAGGGCAGATGTTTGTGCAGGAGGATGTGGGAGGTGTGGGAAGTGGGGCATAAGGGAATCCTAATATCTTTTGTGTAACATTTATGTAAACCAAGTATCTTTAAATATATATATACATAAATTTACAAAACAAATTTTTTTTAAAAAGAAAATAGAAAAAAGCCAATTATCAAATTTATTTGGAAGGGTAAGGGGCCCTGAATAGCCAAAAATATCCTTAAAAAGAAGAACAAAGTTAGATGCCTTTCATTTCCTGACTTTAAACCATATTACTTAGCTAAAATGATACAAAAAACAGCATGGTATTTGCATAAATACAGACAGATTGGCTTATAGAACTGATTTGAGAACTCAAAAATTGACGTTCACATCTGTAGTCAAGTGATTTTTGACAAAGCTTTCAAGCTACCCAGCTGGGCCAAGACAGTCTATTTAACAAATGCTGCTGGCAGAATTGGATAGCCATATCCAAAAGAAAAAAGAAGACCCCTATCTCACACATTGTTCAAAAATTAACTCAAAATGAATCAAGCACCTAAACACTAAAACAACAGGAGAGTGGATGTTGCTCAAGCAGTTGGGCCCTCATCTCCCACATGGGATGTCTTGGGTTCAGGTCCCAGTGCCTCCTAAAGAAGATGAGCTGATGCAATGAACAGATGCAACAAGCAGATGCAAGGAGTTGATGCAATTAGCAGATGCAAAGAGCACATAAATGAGTAGACACAATGAGAAGGGAGCAGATGTGACTGAAGCAATTTTGTGCCTACCTCCCACATAGGATTTCCTGGGTTCAGTTCCCAGAGCCTCTTAAAGAAAAGAAGCAGACACAATGAGAAGACAATGATCAGACAGAGTGAGCAGACAATGAGTTAACACAGTGAGCAGATGAGTGCAAACAGTGAGCAGAAACAAGGAGCTGACAGTTGAGCAAACCATCTTGGGGAGGGTTGAACAACCATAAAACTCCTAGAAGAAAATGTAGAAAAACATCTTCAAATCAAGTGGTAGGCGGTAGTTTTTTAAACCTTACACCCAAAGAATGAGCAACAAAAGAAAAATTAGATAAATAGGACCTCCTTAAAATTCAACACTTTTTCCAACTCAAAGAACTTTGTCAAAAGGATGAAAAGGCAGATGTCTTGATAGGAAAAAATATTTGTCAATCACAAATCTGGTAAGGGTTTAATATCCATGATATATAAGAAGACCATAAAATTCAACAATAGAAAGACAAATTTTCCAATTAAAAAATGGGCCAAAGTCTTGAAAAGACAATAGTCCAAAGAAGAAATACAAATGGCAAACAAACACATGAAAAAATATTCAACATCACTAGCAATTAGGGAAATGCAAATCAAAACTACAATGAGATATCATTTCACATCGATTAGACTGGCTGATATTAAGATGTCTGAAAACTGTAAATGTTAGGATGTGGAGAGATAGGAACACTTATTCACTATTGGTGGGAATGTAGAATGGTACAGTCACTATGGAGGACTGTGTGGCAGTTCCTAAGGAAGTTGACTTACCATGGGATCCAGTAATACCATTGCTAGATATATGCTCAGATGAACTGAGAGCAGAGACACAAATAGACATCTGCACAACCACGTTCATAGCAACATTATTCACAATAGCCAAAAGTTGGAAACAACCCAGGTGTCCATCAGCTGATGAATAGATAAACACATTGTGGAGTATACACATGATGGAATAATATGCAGTGGTAAGAAGAAATGAAGTTGTGAAGCATATGACAGCAAGGATGAATCTGGAGGACTTTATGTTGAATGAAGCAAGTCAGACACAAAAGGACAAATACTGTATGATTGTCCAATTATGAACTAAATATATTATGTGAAATATGATTATGGGTAGAATTGCATATATAAGACCATTTTTCTTTGAATCTGAACAAATGTAACTTAATACTAGGAGATATTACTATCAGACAAAAAAACCCTCATCATACTAGAAAAGACTCAGAGTATTACATATTCTATACATATATATATTCTATTCATGTATATAAAATATAAAATAAATCAATGTCTAAAAATAAAATTAGATTAGTGGTTTTGTTAGTCTGAGGAAGTAATGCTAAAGGGTGTGGAGTCTTTCTTTTTAGAGTAATGAAATTGTTCTAAAAGCATTGAGATGATGGATCTACATTTTGATTATACTGAAAGGCATATATTGTACACTTTGATTAAGGCATATGGTATGTGATTATATCTGAATAGAACTGCTTAATAAACAAATAAATAATTGTGCAAGAATAGCCAGAAACAACAGCTACGTGTAGCAGAGGAAACACAGATTTAGAGGTGAGGATTTTTCTTGCATTTTTTGTGTGTATTATTATTATTATTGAAATAATGAAAATGCTCTAGTTCTTTGCAATCACAGGACATCTAACAAGTACATGATGATGGGCAACACCCATCCCAAGGAACAGAGAGGGGCTGCAACTGCAAGCAAGATAACTCCATCCATCTGTTCCATGGAATCTAACCCCCTTCTTAATTTGAAGCAGAGGGGGCATCACCATCTGAAAATCCTCAAGTCTGGGGAATGAACAATGGATTAAAGTCAACATTATTATTCTATTATAGACTTATTATTATTCTGGCAATGGAAGAACTCTTATCATTGATGTAAAGGCAGTGGCCACCAGAGGTTCTGAGGGATGGCAGAGGGAAGAACTGGTGTAATATGGGGACATATTTGGAACATTGGATCTGTTCTGTATAACATTGCAGTTATGGATACATGTCATTGAATATTTTGCCATAACTTACAAAATTGGCAGGACAAAATGTAAACTGTAACGTAAACTGTGGTCCATAGGTAGTAGCAATGCTTCAATTGTGCTCATCAATTGTAACAAATGTGCCACACTAATGAAGGATATTGTCAATGTGGGAAATTTTGGAAGGGGAGGGAGATGGGCATATAGGAATCCCTTATATTTTAGGTAACCTTTATGTAATCTAAAGATTCTTTAAAAATAAAAAAATAATTTAAAAAAAAGAAAGTGCTCAAATAATTATTGAAGTGATGAATGCAAAACTATGTGAGAATACCAAATACCACTGATTGCACACTTTGGATGAATTGTATGCCTTATTAATTTCAAATCAATAAAATCAATTTGTTTAAAAAAGTCCATTCCTCTAATGCCACACTAGTAGATCTTTTAAAATCCTTTTGGGAAGAGAAAATGACATTTAAATACAAGAAAGAACATCTATTTTATTAAAAGAAAAATAAGGCTGTCAATACTGGAGTATTGTAGTGGAAGAAAACCCCCACAATCCTAAGTCAGGCAGCAGATCATATCCTACATTAAAAATTTGTTGCCAGTGCAGCTCTGACAGACCTGGAGCAGTTAATGTCTGCTCCTAAGCTTTCCATTACGGATGCAAGAAAATGAAGGTCCTTGCACTTTCTGTCTGGTTGTGGCAACCAAGATTGAAAGGAGGGGGATATAGAAAATTCTAAGAAAATGGAGAAGGAAAAATTATCTGTGCAACTCAGAAATAAACTTGTAAACAGCAAATATTCTTTTTACTCCACAAAAGGAATCTTTTTGAAGTTTGGATTTACATGAGACATGTTGGAAGACTATTTCCCCTACACTCTTGCCTTCTTGTTGATTCCTTCTGGTTAAACCTTTAACAATGTTCAAGGGTTAAAAAAGAAAATTTGTTAAAAGCAAGACTGTGGTTCTTCTTTTTTAAAAAATTGTTGCCCGGTGTTTTTTTAAATTATTATTGTGGGTAAATATCAAATTTTTCACAATGCAAACCAATATATGTAAAATGATATATAAATATATATGCATATATGTGCATTTGCTTACATAAATGTTATATATATATATATTTTATTTTTAATTTTTAAGATGCTTATGTTACATAAATGTTAAACAAAAATTACAGGGATTCCCATGTTGGTATCTCAGGGGATGAGAAGGTGGAATATCATTGCAGATGTGAAAAGGGCTCAATTTTCACCCTGATTTAGAACAGAAAGGAGGTGTATACACTAAATTATCCGTGCACATGTCATTGACTTTTAGTGATCCATTTTGCATATTGTCCCTTCAAATTCCCACTTTTTTGCCTGGATTAAATAGCGTTAATATAGAAAAGTCTTGGAGAAAGAAAGAGGTCTCCACGGAGAATGCCTAATTTAGAAATTAAACCTTCATGAGGGCTTGCTAGGAATGGGCAGAGCTGCCTGATGAGTTCTGGCCCCTTCCAGATCAAATACTTTTTCTTTCCTGCCTCCAAAATTCATTATAAACATGAAGTACAAGAAATGCTAATGAGTTGAACTAGGGAATTCAAGGAGGAAATGAAGCACCTGAAGGCGGTTGTAGCATATCAGTTTTTGTTTGCATGTTTGCATAAGTATGGAGGGGATCATTTGATCTTTAAAGGAAATATGAATCACAAATATTTAGGAATCAATGACATAAATATGCCATATGGGAAAAATGTCCTCAATGTAAATTAATTTAATAACATATTAAATATTAAATTAAATGAAAAATATTTAAAATATTTTATATGGAATTTAAATATAGAATATTTCAATAAATATTTCAATTTAGAAAAAAAATAAATAAGAAGCACTTTAATTTATTTTTCTTGCCTAAATGCCAATGCAATACTGAACAGAAGTGGCAAGAATGGAGATCTTTTTGTTGTACATGATCTTACAGGGAAAGCATCCAGTAAGTATATAGCAAATGAAATATCTTACAGTATACTGAGTAAGAAAAAATATTCTGAGTAAGTTTATTGCAAGTGCAAAGGTTGATTTCATAATCCATTACACACAAAAAATAGCCCATGCCCAAATACCCTAACTAAAGACTTCTGTCGAATATTTAAAGAGAATAAATATGATGTCCTCACAATTCTTCCAAAAAATTAAAGGGAGCCTTTCTTTACTCATTTCATGATGCCAATAACACCTGATACAAAAACCAGACATAAACATCATAAGAAAATAAAACTATAAACCAGTATTTATTATGAATATGAATACAAAAATTTACAATAAAATACTAGCAAGCTGAAACCAACAATATATAAAAAGAACTATAGGCTGTGACAAATAGGATTTATCCCATGAATACAAGGCTAGTTTAACATGGATGAGAGACTGGATGCTTTCCCTGTAAAACAGAAGTTTCAATACCTTCTGTCTTTCTGGGATTTGTCCATTTTAGTTAAATTATTCATTTTTTGGCCATTATTTTTTCTTGGAATGCTGCAATAATCCTTTTTATTTCTCTAAAGAGTGATGAATCCCTTTAAATTTCTAATTGTACTAATTTGAGTCTTCTCTCTTTTCTTTATAGCCAATCTAGCTAATTTTCATCAATATTCTTGACTTTTTAAAAAAATTTTCAGTACTGTTTTTTGATTATCTATTTCATTAATTTCTGCTCAAACCATTATCATTTCCTTTTTTTTAAATTTTTTCTATTGTGGGTAAAAATAAAACTTTTCACAATACAAACCAATATTAGTAAAATGATATATAAATATATATGATATATGTGCATGTGCTTACATAAATGTTATTTATATATATATATATTTTTTAACAGATGCTTAGATTACATAAATGTTACACAAAAATTACAGGCATTCCCATGTTCCCTTCCTCCCACACCTCCCATGACATCCCACATAAACATCTTTCATTAGTGTGGCACATCACCTGCAATGTATATACGCATACTTGGGCTTTGTCACTAAGCATGGACCATAGTTCACATTGTAGACCACACTCTCTCCCACACACTTCTGTATGTTATATGGTGATGCAAAATGGCCTATATCTGTCGTTGTAATGTTCCTCAGGATAATTCCCAAGTCCTGAAAAAGCCCCTGTATTACACTGCTTTCCCGCTCCTTGCCCCGAAAGTGTCTAGTGACCACTGACTCCACCTAACTGTTATAATTTCTTCCATTGCTTGAATCACAATATGCCTACAACAGAATACCAGTAAGTCCACTCTTGTCCATAGCTCTTCCGCTAGTCCTGAGCAGTCTGGGATGGTGATATCTACTCCACCTCCAAGTAAGAGTGGGCTTGTAGCCCATGGATGTGGGCAATGGGATTATCCTGCCTCCAGCTACAGGCTCTCTCCATTCCCTGGGATGGCCATTGTCTATCATCATCTCCTCACCAGGTGGCTTGAGTGAGTCCATTGAGCTGTAGAGTAGGAGCTGCAGCTCCACCAAGATTCCAGGCACAGCTGGCACATGGGCAGGCCAGAGGCTCCAGTCTCTGGAAGTACACCTATGAACTCCAGCATTGCATATAGGTTTGAATAGAAGGGACTGATGGACCATGTGCAGGGAGAATTATTTGAGTCCGACTCTGTCATTCTCAGGAGCACAGATTCCAAAGTAGAGCCCACTGATTAGGCATCAATCTCTGGAGCCATCCCCCCTTATATAGGACCTGGGTGTCTCCTGAGCCCTCAGGAGCCCCTTTGTGTGGGGTGATACCCACTTTGGTGATCTATGAGAACCTACTGAGGTGTGCGTAAGCGTTAACTCTGGGATGACCTCCCGAATCTCTTTGAAGTCTCTTAGCCACATGAAGTCATTTGTCTTTACCTTTTCCCTTTTTATTCAAGGTCTTTTCCCAGTCATATTGCCAGTTGGCACTTGGTATTAATCACTCGTTGCCAGGAAGGCTCATACCTGGGAGTCATGTCCCACACTGGGGCGGGGGAAGTTAATGCATTCATATACTGAGCTTGGCTTAGAGAGAGGCCACATTTGAGCAACAAGGAGTGTCTCAGGTGGCAAACCTTAGGCACTCCATAACAGGAGGCTAAGTTTCAATTACAAGAGCAAGGACTCATAAGGCTAGTCATGAATAACAAGAACCCATCAGTGGACCATCCTCTTTTGCCAGACACTGCCCCTGAACTCAGGGCACTGTTGCTCCTCCCTTGGAGAATGTGGCAGAATTCTTCAGGCTGGGAATTCAGTGTTCCCTCATTTATTGAGTGATTGTCTACCCACCGTGACCATGCCCCACCCCTTGATCATTTGAACAATTTTATATATCTTTCACATATATTCAGATACACTTCCTCCAATGAATCCCCATCCCTGACACCCCCCACCAATGATCCTCTGCAGCCCCCATTGTAACCCTTCTGTGATATAAATCTTCCTTGAAGATGAAGCCCATATAATAACCAAATACAATTTATAGGAAAATGAAATAATAATGATAAGCTTAAATGAAAGAGATAAAATACATGGAAACTCAAAAA
>JAQZBX010013976.1:0-39158 GCA_029593785.1 Cabassous unicinctus | reverse complement strand
TAACTGAAAGCGGGCTTTGATCCCATACAGCCAATGGATGAGACTCTTGCTTGCAGTTGTAGGCTCTCTCATTTACTTGGCATGGTGACTGTCTAAACTCACCTCCTTGTTAGTTGTCCTGGGCGAGTCCAATGAACTGGAGAGTAGGTGTTGCAACTCTGCTGAGGCTCAGAACCCAGCTGGCACATGGAAAGCTCAAAGATTTAAGTCTCTTGGATGTACACCTACCAAATCCAGCACCAACAACAGGTTCAAATAGAAAAGACAGATGAACTATATGTGTGGAAGCCATAACTGAGTCCAACTCTGTCACACTCAGGAGCACAAACTCCAAAGTAAGGCACAATGGCAGGTCACCAAACTCTGCAGGTATCTTCCCTGACCATAGGACCTGTGTATCTCCAGAGCCATCAGGAACCCGACCATTTAGGGTAGTATCTACTTTGGCAGTCTATGAGATCCTGCTGAGATGTGTAAAATTGTTACGTCTAGGGTGACCTACCAACACACTTTGAAGTCTCTTAGCCATATAAACTCATTTCTCTTTACCTATTCCCCCTTTTATTTGAGGTCTTTTTCCAATTGCATTGCTAGTTTGTGCTTGGTAGTAATCCCTCAGTGCCAGGGAAGTTCATCTTTGGGAGTCAAGACCCACACTGGGGGGAAGGTAATGCATCTATATACTGAGTTCAGATTGGAGAGAGGCCACATTTGAGCAACAAGAAGGCTCTCAGGAGGTAACTCTTAGGCACCCTACAACACTAGGCTAAGTATCAATTTCAAGAGCAAAGGCTCACAAGCATAGTTATCAATATCAAGGGCCCATCAATGGAGCATCCTCCTTCACTAGTCATTACTCCTGTACTTGGGTTTTGTTGCTGTTCCCTTAGAGAATGTGTCAGAGCTCTCCAGGATGGGAATTCCATATTCTTTCAGTTATTGTATGAATCTCCACCCACTGTGATAATGCCCCGTGAACATATGAACACATTGTATACATGCACAGGTGAACTTCCTTCCATATATAACATCACTGACACCCCACACCAATGATTCTCTCCTTCCCCAGTTGTAACCCTCCTGTGATCCAAAGCTACATCAAAAATGAAGCCAATAAAATATTGAAATACAATTAAGAGGAAAATAAAATAATAATGATAGGCTTAAATATAATTAAATAATAATGATAGGTTGAATCATAAGAAATAAAATACATAAATATTTTTAAAACACTAAAAATAAAATTTTAAAAATTGGGATATAAAAATAATGAAAAATATTTTAAATTTTTTTTAACACTTTGCCTTTCATCACTGTAATATCTGGTGTCCTGTATATACAGTGACATTTACTTCCATTTGTTCCCCAGTGTCTTAATTTTTTTCATTTTGTTTTCAAAGTAGTTTTAGGTCACAGTTAATTCGCATACAGAATGCAAGGGACTCCCATATAACCAAAATCCTCCCCCTTTTCCCTCTTCCCATATTATCACCTTTTTATATGTGGATGGTTCATTTGTTACAACTGATACAGAAATAGTGAAAAATAGCTGCTAACCTTGGTCAATGGCTTATATTTTGGATTACCTTTTAGATTGTATACTTTATAAATTTTGATGATATTTAACATGGCTTGTGTCCATCATTGTAACATCACATGGAACACTTCCATTGCCCACTAATTATTCCCTGTTCCATCTATTCTATTCCTTCCTCCCCCAACCCTTCAGGCCCATGGCAACCATTTGGCTTCACACATTGGATGACAAGATTCAGAGTTGTTTGCAACAATACTGAGGTCTTAACACACTGGTTTGTCCTCCCCTATTAGGAACCATTCATGCTCTGAAGACACGTCTGCCCCTTTGTTTGAGAACACATTGGTCCTCTCCAGGATGGGAGCTCAACTCCTTTCAGGTCATTATATGGGTCTGCACCCACTGCTACAACACATTATTACAAAGTGATCACTCACACACTCCATAGAAGCCTGGCCCAGGTATGCCCAGAAACAAATGCCCCCATCCAACACCCTAAACCAGTAAACCTTCCTTGTCATATTGCCATAAGAGCTTTCCCTACTTTGTACTTTCAACCACATACCCACCAATTCCCAGTGTTCACCTGGTTCCTCCTGCAACACTCCTCCCTGTTCTATGGAAGTTCCAACTCACACTTCCCACTCTACTCCATCAAATCTGCACCATTCAACCCAATAATATCATTAATATCCTGTCATATCCCTTCACTGCCAACTACACACTTCTACCTTTTCTACATTTTGCCCATATAGGGGTTGGCTCACATTTCTCCCTTTCTATTTCCTGTAAACCTTTCTTTCAGACTCTAGCTCTCTGAGTCTGCTCAATTTGCTTAAGCCATTTCAGTGAAGTCATGTAAAATTTATCCTTCAATGGCTGGCTTGCTTCACTCAACATAAAGTCCTTGAGATTCATCCGTGTTATCCTGTGTGTTAGCACTGTATTCATTCTTACAGCTGAGTAATATCCCATTCTTTGTATATACTACATGCCTATCCATTCTTCTGTTGATGGGCATTTGGGCTGATTCCAACTTTTGCCAGTACTGAATAATGCTGCTATGAACATTGGTGTGCATAAATCTTTTCATGTCCTTCCTTTCAACTCTTCTGTGTATATACCCAGTAGTGGAATTGCTGGATCATATGGCAGTTCATTAGTAAGTTTTTTGAGGAACCACCAAAATGTCATCCACAATGGCTGGACTATTCTTCATTCCCATCAGCAGTGGATGAGGGTTCCCATTCCTCCACATCTTTCCCAACACTTGTATTCTTTTGTGTGTTTTTTTAACAGACACCAGTCTAATGGTGGTAAGATGGTACCTCATTGTAGTTTTGATTTGCATTTCCTTAATAGCTAGTGATGTTGAGCATATTTTCATGTGCTTTTGAGCCATTTTTATTTCTTCCTTGGAGAAGTGTCTTTTCAAGTCACTTGCCTATTTTTTAAAATAGGTTGTTTGTTTTTTTTATTTTCAAGGTGGTGTATTTCCTTACATATGCTAAATATTAGACAACTATCAGATATATGGTTGCCAAATACTTTCTACCATTGCGTAGGCTACCTTTTGACTTTCTTGGCAACCTCGTTTGAGGTGCAAAATTTTAATTTTGAAGAGATCCCATTTATCTATTTTTTCTCAAAATGGATAAAGTGCAGTGCTTGTACTTTAGGTGTGAAGTTCACGAAACCATTTCCTATTACAAGATCCAGTAGATGCTTCCCTACTTTATCATCCAAAGTCTTTATGGACTTGGAGCTTATATTTAGATCTCTGTTCCATCTTGAGTTGATTTTGGTATAAGGTCTGAGGTAGTGTTCCTCTCTCATTCTTTTGTACATGGATATCCAGTTCTCCAAGCACAATTTGTTGGCAAAGCTATTCTTTTGCAGTTAAGTGGACTTGGTGGACTGTGAGGATCTATATTAGAACTCTCAATTTGGTTCCATTCGTTGGTATGTCTATCCTTATGCAAACACCATGCAGTTTTGATCATTGTAGCTTTGTAGTATGCTTGTAAATGAGGTAGTGTGATTCCTCTGATTTCATTTTTCTTTTTCAATATGTCTTTGGCAATTTGGGGCCTCTTTCCCTACCAAGTAAATTTCATAATTAGTTTTTCCAATTTGGAAAAAAATGCTTTGTTGATTTTTATTGGGATTTCACTAAATCTGTAGATCAGTTTTGTTAAGATAGACTTCTTAATGATGTTTTGTCATCCTATCCATGAACAGGGAATATTTTTCCATTTATTGAAGTCTTCTCTGATTTCCTTTAACAGTGTTGTGTAATTTTCTGTGTATAAGTCATTCACATCTTTAGTTAAATTTATTCCTATTTATTAGATTATTTTATTTACTATTTTCAATTATATTTTTTAAATTTCCTCCTCAGATTGCTCATTATTGGTGTACAGAAATGATATTGATTTTTACACATTGATCTTATAATCTGTGATTTTATTGAACTCATTAATAAGTTCTAGAAGCTTTGTTGTAGATTTTTCAGGGTTTTCTATGTATAGGAACAAGCTGTCTTCAAAGAGTGAAATTTTTACTTCTTCCTTTCAATTTGGATGCCTTTTATATATTTTTCTTGCCTCAGTGCTCGAGCAAGTACTTCTAAGACAATGTTAAATAGAAGTAGTGATACTGGGCATCCTTGTCTTGTTCTCTATCTTTGAGGAAAAGCTTGTACAAATTCAAAATTGAAAATGATGTTAGCTGTTGGTTTATCATATATACCCTTTATCATGTTCAGAAAGTTTCCCTCTTTTTCTGTTTTGCAGTGTTTTTATCAGGAAAGGGTGTTGTATTTTATTGAATGCTTTTTCTGCATCTATACAGATGATCATGTGATTTTTTTTCTTTTGATCTGTTTATGTAGTGTATTACATGGATTGATTTTCTGATGTTGAACCATCCTTGCACACCTGGGATGAAATCCAGTTGGTCATGGGGTATAATTCCTTTGATGTGTTGTTGAATACAAATAGAAAATATTTTCTTGAGGATTTTGTATCTAGGATCATTAGAGAGGTTGGTCTGTAATTTTCCTTTCTTCTGGCATCTTTGTTTAGCTTTGGTATTAGGGTAATGTTGGCATCATAGAGTGAGTTAGGCAAGATTCCTTATGCTTCTACTTTTTTGGAATAGTTTAAGCAGGATTGGTGTTCCTTCTTTCCAGAATGTTTGGTAGAATTCACCTGTGAAGCTGTGTTGCCTTGGATTTTTCTTAGTTGGGAGGTTTTACATGATTGGTTCTTTCTCTTAACTTGTGATTGGTCGATTGAGATCATCAATTTCTTCTTTCATTAATGTAGCCTGCTTGTGTGTTTCTAGGAATTTTTCCATTTCCTCTAAATTATCCTTCCTGTTGGCATATAATTTTCAAAGTGTCCTCTTATGTTACTCTTTATTTCTGTGGGGTCAGTGGTGATATCTCTTTCCTCATTTCTTATTTTGTGTATTTGAATCTTCTTTTTTTTGTTAGTCCACCTAAGAGTTTTCAATTTTTTAATTCTTTTTGAAGAACTAGCTTTCAGGTTTTTTTTTGTTTGTTTTTAATTGTTTCTTACTTTCTATTTCATTTAGTTTCTCTTTAATCTTTGTTATTTTCTTCTTTCTAATTCCTTTGGGTTTAGTTTGTTGTTGTTGTTTTTTAATTCCTCCAGGTGTGCAAGTAGGCCTTTGATTTTAGCTTTTCTTTTTTGATATATGCATTTGTGGCTATGAATTTCCATCTCAGTACAGCTTTTGCTGCATCCCATAGGTTTTGATATGTTGTGTTGTCACTTTCATTCATTTCAAGGTAGTTAATGATTTCTTTTGAGATTTCCTCCTTGACCCACTGTTTATCTCAGAGTGTGCCATTTAACTTCCATATCTTTGTGCCTAATAATGATTTACTGGCACTTACTGATTTCCAGCTTCATTCCATTGTGTTCAAAGAATTTACTTTATATAATTTCAATCTATCTGAATTCATTGAGAATTTCTGTGACCTACCATATGGTCTATCTTGGATAATGATCCTTGTGCACTCAAGAAGAATGTAAATTCCTCTGTATTTGGGTGTAGTGTTATGTATATGTCTATTAGGTCCAGATCCTCTAGTGTATTATTCAATGTCTTTGTTTCTTTATTGATCCTCTGTTGAGATGCTCTAATGGTGATAATGGTTTATTAAATGCTCTATTATAATTGTAAGGCATCTATTTCTCCACTTGGTTTTTCCAGTGATGGTCTCATATATTTTGAGCTGCCTCAGTTAGGTTCAAAAATGTTTATGATTGTTCTTTCTTCTTGAAATATTACCCCTTTTACTAATATTTAGTGTCCATCTTTGTCTCTTACCATAGTTTTTCATTTAAAGTCTATTTTGTGTGATATTAGTATAGCTACTCCCATCTTTTTTATTGTTTCCTTGTAAGATTGTTTTCCAACCATTCACTTTAAGCGTCCTTGCATCCCTGGGTCTGAGATGGGTTTCTTGTAGACAACATATAGATGGGTCTTATTTCCTTATCCATTCTGCCAATCTGTGCCCTTGACTGATGTGCTTAATCCATTAACAGTGTTATTACTCTCAAGGAATTACTTACATTAGCCATATTTTCTTTCAGTTTATATATGTCATATGTTGCTTTTTTTTCTCTTTTGTCTTTTTAGTTGTTCTCACACTCTCCTCCAACTCTCTGTCTCCTGTTTTTCCCTTTCAACCTGAAAAACTCCCTTTAGTATTTCTTAAAGTGTAGGTTTCTTATTAGCATCCTTCCTTATTTTCTGTTTTTCTGTGAATATTTTGTACTCTCCATCATTTTTGAATGCCAGCTTGTTGGATAGAGAATTTTTGCCTTTAAGTTTTTTTGTCTTTTAATACCATAACTATGTCATACCACTGCCTTCTTGACTCCATGATTTCAGATGAAAGATCCACACTTAATCTTATTGAGCTTCCCTTGTATGTGATAGTTCTCTTTAACCTTGCTGTATTCAGTATTTTCTCTTTGTCTTGAGCATTGGACAGTTTGACCAGTATTTTTCTTGGATTAGGCCTGTTGGGATATATACTGTTTGAGGTGAATTGTGCTTCCTGTACATGTACATCCATCTCCCTCAGTAGGGTTGGAATGTTTTCAGCCATTATTTCCTCCAACACTCCTTATGTCTCCTTTCCCTTCTCTTCTTCTTCTGGGAAGCCTATCATGCTTATGTTTGTGCATTTTGTCTTGCCATTCAAATCCCTAAGTCACTGCTGGATTTTTCTGTCTTTTTATCTATCTGTTCTACTGTTTGGTTTCGGATGTACTGTCTTCCACATTGTTATTTTTTTCCTCTGTCTGTTCAAATCTGCTGTTATGTGCTTCCAGTGTGTTTTTGATTACTTGGATTGTGCCATTCATCACTATCATATCTGTTACCTTTTTTACGTATGTTTACAATTTATTCGTTATGTTCATACAGTTTCTTCTTAATATCCTTAATCTCTTCTTTCACTTCATTAAGTTGGTCCATATTTGTTTGGACAGCTCTGCTTAGTTGTTTGATGTTCTGCTTCTCCTCCTAGTGTTTAGTTTGTTCATTGGACTGTGCCATGTCTTCCTGTTTCTTAGTATGGTTTGTAATTTTTTGTTGCTAGTCTGTTTATCTTTTTATCTAGATATGTTTATTTAGTTGATTAGATTCTCTGCTCTATGTTTTTATTAGTTGCTGCTTTTGGGTGTGTGTTAAGTTTTCTCTTTGACACTTTGTTCCTCTTATTCTATTTCCTTGCTGTTGTCTATGTTCCATTTAATGAAAAAGATTAAGGTCAGAGTAATCAAAAGATGTAAGAAAAGAAAAAGGATAATAGTAACAATAATAGCAAAATTTAGAAGAGGAACCATGTAAGACCTAGGAAATTAAATATTAAAACCATGTAAGTAGTGTAAAATAATAAGAATAAAAAAAGTGTAGTACAAACAATGAAATGGGAAACCAAATAGAGAAAAATATAGAGAATGAATTAAATGACCAGAATGATGAAGAGAGAGGGAAAGAGAAAAGACAAAAAGAAAAAAGTTAATAAAAGAAAGAAAACATAATCGACAAGAAAGAAATAAAAACCAGAAAAATTGATGACTAAATAGAGGTGGCATATAAGAACAACAACAGAAAGTGAAAAATGGAAAGATGAAGGAAGGAAAAGAGATAGCATTGGTAGACAAAATTAGTATATATGAAAAACAGGAAACCAAAGAAGAGGAAACACAACAAACAATAAACAAGCCAGCAGCACCTTATTAAAAAGGGGGGGGGGATGGGGAGAGAAAGAGGAAACTTAAACAAAAACAAACAAAAAAAGCAAACAAACAACTAAGCAAGCAATCAAACAAAAACTAAGGAAAAACAGCCTTCCCTCTTAGGCCCCTTAGGAGCTTCTCAGGCTGCCAGTGTTCATCAATCAATTACCCTGAAGCTTGCCATCTGTAGGTTTTAAGCAGGTTTTAGTTAGTAAACTAAGTTTTTTTAAAAAGTAACCTTTTTTTAGGAAAAATAAGAGTCCTAAGAGAAGCTAATACAAAAATAATGTCTATGTTTTCCCTTTCTTAAATTATCAGCTGGATGTTTGATATTCCGGTGTATCTCTACTCTAAGAGGAGCTGGGAATTGAACTAGGGACCTCGTATTTTCAAGGTGCAAAGTCCTCCACTGAGCTAAACTTTCCTGTTGGGCCAGTTAGCTTTTCAGAAAGGCATCCAGTCACTTTCCCTCCTTGGACAGTTTTGACTCTTTGCAGTTGGGGAGATTCCTGCTGATTTAGAGCCTGTCTATCCCTGCCTCTTTTATATTTTTATTTCTTTCTCTCCCAGAACAGCAGGAAAAAATAGCTTGTGTGACTGGATACCACCTCATCTCTCCTGGTCAGGTTGAGTTCCTTTCTGAAATTCAAGTGGAACTCTGGTGACTGAACTCACTGCAGAAAAATGACTCTCAATCCTTTTCCAGACACCCCCTCCTCTCATGGGACACTAAATAGGCTCTTGAAAGCTTATTAAGTGATTTGCACTGCCCACCTCCCTTAGGGGAGTTGGAATTTTGATCGGTTTCAGCACCAGAGTAGTCAGCTGCCTGACTCCACCCTCTCCCAGCCCATGTTTCTCTAACCTAAGATGGTTAGGTAAGTCAGACTGCCTGAGCAAATTCACCTCTCCCATCTTCCTGGTGCCACCTCATGCTGGCTGTTATGCTCCCCAAAGCTCAGAGGGGATCCAGGCAATCAAATCCACAGAAAGCCCTCTCCACCCTTCACCAGAACTCTCCCACTCCTGCAGAATGCTCCCTCCCACTTGGTGGCAGGCAGGAGTCCCAGGCTCACAACAGCTGTTTGCATTGAGTGTGGGGCTTATCTGTCCACTGCTTCCAGCCACAGGGGCAAGAAACTCATGGCTTTACCTTGAGATCTTTATCTCTTTGCCCAGCTCCCTCCAGATAGATGCCCTGAAGCCTTCTCTTCTGTGGGTTCCCAAAACAGCTAACTCAGACAGGATCTTGCCTCCAATCAGCCATTTTTTGCAAGAGAAATGGTGAGTGCCCACTTAAACCAATTTCATCTTGCCATTTAATACCACTGCCTTCTTAACTCCATGGTTTCTGATGAGAACTTGACACTGTCTTATTGAGTGTCCCTTGTAGGTGATGAATTTCTTTTCTCTCGCTGCTTTCATATTTTTATCTTTAACACTGGCATTTGACATTTTGAATAGTATGTTTCTTGAAGTAAGTTTATTCTGAGTTATTCTGTATGTAATATGTTGTCCTTCTTGGATAGTGATAATTTTGTCTTTCATATGGATTGAGGAACTTTTTGCCTTTATTTCCTGAAATATTCTTTCTGCACCTTTTCCCTTCTCCTCCTTCCAAGATATCAAAATGCATATGTTTGCATGTTCCACACTATTATTTAATTTCCTGAGAACCTGTTTGATTTTTTACATTCTTTTCTCTAATCTTTTGTCCTTTCAGGTTAAGATGTTCTATCTTCTTATTCACTTGTTCTTTCATCAGTTATTTCAAATCTGCTGCTACATGACTCTGATATTTTTAAAATCTCAACCACTGTTTCTTTCATTACCATAAGATCTGTTATTTTCCTTTGAAAGCTTTTAAATTCTTCTTTCTGTTCAACCAGTGTCTTCTTAATATGCTTAATCTCTTTAGCCATCTCATTGAATTAATTAAGGAGATTTTTTTGAATATCTGTGATTAATTGTTTAAGATCCTATGTTTTGTCTGGAGGTTTAATTTATTCCTTTGACTGGTGGATATTTTCCTGTTTCTTAATATGTCTTGTAATTTTTGTTGGTGTCTTAGCATCTGATCTCTGTGATATGTTTATTCTGTGCTCAGTTTCTCTCTTAAACCTATGGCTTTCTTATTTGGTTGGCTTTCCTAAAGCTCCTCTTTGACACATGGTTCAACTTATATTGAGTCTTTATAATGGCTCCTGCTGAAAAATCATATTTTTTCAGGTTTTATTCATTTGATTTCTACTTTGAATGGTAGTGCAATTTTTGAGATTACACTAAATTTCCACGTATGACATCTCCAGCAACAAGCTTCCATTCTCCTGTTTTTCTTCTAGGAATATAAAAACATTCTTGTTTTTGTTTTGCCTTTGTATGTTTTTAATAATCCTTTTGTTTTCTCTAGCTGCTATTACCTGCAGAACTAATTTTAGTAGGACTGTCCTCCTGGTTTCAACTTTTCCATATCAGATTTCTCAGCCAAATCGGACCCAAGAACCCATGAAGGTGGTGTAGATTGAATCCAAAGTGCTTTGGGGAGGAAACCCTAATAACTTTCTCTTTCACATTTCCCCAACTCTACACTTTCTTAATGAACACAGTGTCCTTCATCCCATTGTTCCCTGCTGTGCTAAGGTGTTGCTGGGTCTTTAATTCTCAGCTGACATAACCCCTGATGGTGATGTGATTGAGACAGAGGCTGCCAGCCTTGCTCAGAGGAAACTTTTGCACAGTTCCCAGGCCCTGAAATTGGAGTTATCTAATAAAATTCCACAATCTGTGCTGATGCCTCCCCCAGGTGAGTAGATTGTATCTGCCTGTGTTGCTTTCAGAGAGAATGTCCAGAATATGCTGGTCTTTCTTTCCTTCCTGGGGCACAATGGGACTTAAATTCCACAGGACTTTAAAGTAGGTGGGGTGAATCTACACTTGATGCCCCCAGAGAGTTCTCAGACTGAGTCCTGCTTCCTCTCCCTCCTGGGGTGCCTGGGGACCAGGATTTTCATAGCCTTTTAAGGTGGACTGAGTGAATCTACATGCTGTGAACCAAGAAAGTGATAAATGTGCACCCAATTTCCACTCCTGCTGGGTAAGTGGGCCCAAGCCATGGCCATTGTTGGTTTTCCAACCTGGTGCACTGAACCCAATCCCTACCATCAAGAAGTCTGGTGTTTTTCAATTGCCCATGTTTCCATTCCTTCCAGGGCAGAGATTGAACAAAGTCTGCTGGTTCCTTTGAATAACAGCTTTTAAGATTGGGAAGTGTGGGTTCTCCAACTTCATTCCTCTTTTTATGAGTGGATTTGGCTATTTGGAACTCCTTACACTTCCATATAAATGGAATGATTGGCTTTTCCATTTCTGTAAAGAAGGGTGTTGGAATTTTTATTGAGATTGTGTTGAATCTACAAATCACTTTGGGTAGGATTAGCAGCTGAACAATAGTATTATATTCTATGAACTCAGAATGTCCTTCCGTTGATGTACATCTTCTTTCATTTCTTTTAGCTATGTTTGCTAGTTTTCCATGTACAAGTCCTTTACCTCATTGGTGAGATTTATTCATTGATATTTTACCAAAAAGTTGATATTTTGAGTGGAGTTTTTTCTTGATTACATCTTCTGATTGTTCATTGCTTGTATATAGATAGAAACACTATTGATTATTGAGTGTTGTCATGGTACACTGCCACTGTGCTGGATTCATTTATTATTTCTAAAAGCTTTCTTGCATATTTGTTCAGAATTTCCTGTATATAAATCCATGTCATATGTAGTTTAAGTATTACTTCATCATTTCCAAAGATGTATTTTATTGTTCTTACCTAATCACTCTGGGAAGAATTTCCAAGATCGTGGTGAATAACAGTGGTGACAGTAGATACCCTTGTTTTTGGCTGAAATTTGAGAGGATATTTCAGTCACTCATCATTGAGTAGGATGTTAGCTCTGAGTTTTCATATCTGCTATTTATTGTTTTGGGGAAGTTTCCTTTTCTTCCTGTTTTTCAAAGACTTTTTCTCAAGAAAAAATGCTGGATTTTGTCAAATACCTTTTTATGTCAATTGAGATGAACGTGGGGTTTTTTTGTCTTTCACTATGTTAATATGATTTATTATATGAATTGATTTTTTTGATGGTGCTGGGGCTGGGTATTGAACCTGGAACCTAGTATGTGAGAAGCTGTTGCTCAACCATTGATCTACATCAGTTCCCTTGAGCTGGTTGGTTTGTGTGCATTTTGTTTTATTTTTTTAATTTTTAGGAGGCACCAGGGACTGATCCCAGGGCCTCCCATATAGGAAGCAGGTGCTCAAATGCTTGAGCCACATCCACTCCCCTTATTGATAGTCTGATGTTGAACCAGCATTGCATTCCAGGGATAAATTTTGCTTGATCATGCTATATAATTATTTTAATATGCTGTTAAATTTTTTTTACTAGGATTTTTGTTAAGGATTTTGCATACTTTTTAGAAAAGATATTGACCTGCAGTTTAATTTTCTAGAATTAACATCATCTGATTTTGGTATGAGGGTGATCTTGGCATCATAGAATGAACTAGGTGGTGTTCGCTCCTATTCAATTTTTTTGAAAACTTTGAGAAGAATTGGAGTTAATTCTTCTTTGAATGATTGGTGAATGATCACCAGAATTCCTCTGAGAAACCATCAGGTGCTGGACTTTTCTTTCTTGGGACATTTTTACTCTTATTTTCCTGGATTAATGTGAGAGAAATGTTGATCATTGTCTATAGAACTTACTCCTTTTCCAGAATAAGCACTAACAGATGTAAAGTTCTTTCTATGTACTGCTATATTTTTATTCATATATCTAATGCATATATAACAATAAATATTAATTTATTAATATAATATTTATTTTTATATAATCTATTCTTAGTTTTTCCTTCTGATTTATTTTGTCTCATATTTGGTAAACATAGGTTGTTAAATTTTCAAATATGTGGTTTATGTTAACATTTAATTTAATTCCATTGTGCTTAGAGAACATCCTGTGTAAAAGTAAGTCTTTTTTAAAATCATGAGTACCTGTTTGATGACTCTACTGTGTTCATCTTTGTATATTCTCAAGGAAAATGCTAATGAAAACCACAATAATCTGCTACTACACAACTACCAGAATTTCCAGAAAAAGAATTCCAGCAACACTAAATGATTGTTTTGATACTGCTAAACTAACCTCTCCTGCATATTATAGGTATTTAGGATACTATGATAATTCACAAAAATTTGGGCAGTTTCTTTTAAAACTAATATTAGCCAGCAAGTCAACTCTTCATCATGTATTCCAGAAAACTGAATTACTACATCCAGAAGTGATTTGTACAAGTTTGTTAATCTCCGCTTTGTGCACTTTAATCAAGAAGTAGAGTTAGTGCAAGTGTCCATCAAAGAAAAATTGATAAATAATATGCAATGTAGTTATAAACTGGAATAGCACAAAATTTTTTAAAACTGATAGACTCCTAATACACCTAAAGATATGATGTATTTCAAAAACATTATTTTGAGGTTTTTCAAAGATGCCATGCACAGAAGATCGCTTATTGGGTGAAGCAAATTATATAAAGTTCCATAGTATAAAATATTAACCAATGAAAAAATAAAGAATTGCCTAGTAGTTGCCTCTGTGTAAATGGACAATGTTTCCTAGGATTACCTAGGAAGGAGAGAGAAAAATCACTGTTATGATGGTAATATGCCCTATTTGATAGAGGTTTTTCTTAAATGGTATTTTCTGACAAATATAAGTGTAATATAGGAATTTAAGATGAATGTATTTAGTTGTAAAATTTTCCTAAAACCAAACAACTCATAGTCAAATAATCAAATGTTATGTGTGGTAATGAAGAGTATTGATGTATGCAATTTAAGTTGCAAAGCAAATATATTTTTTAAAACACAGAAACAAAGTGGATTGAATGGATAGAAAGATGAATGATAAAAATAGAGCAAATGTTCATTCTATAATTTTAGCAAAGTGTCTGCATACATGTAATCAAGAGGGGAAATGAGGGGGAAAAGCAAGTGCTGGGAGATGGCTGCTGAGTGTTTTCCCCAGAAGAGCTAAGGAGATTTATTGTTGTATTTGTTTTTTGTTCCCAGTTTGTGAGTTCCTGGTTATGTTTGTTGGGGTGGAAAGGACATGATGCAGAGGTTTTGTCATACCTTAAGACAGGTGCTTTCCAGTTTTTGGGACCTGTGATGTTTAGCTTAATGTGTCAACACAGTCAGGTAATGGTGCCCAGTTGCTTGGTCTAGGAAGCACTGAATTAATTGTAATACAAGGACATTTCATGGACTTTAATCATCATTGAGCTGATTGCACAGATACCTGGTTACATCTACAATCAACTAAGGAGATTGCCATCAACAATGAATGATGTCTCATCCAATCAGTTGAAGGCCTTAAAAGGGAAAGCGATTTCAGCATTCAGAGAGAGTATTCCCATCTCTGCTTTAGACACAGCCAGCATCTCCTGGGAACTCATCAAAGACCTTCATTGGAGCTCTGGGGTTGCTGCCTGCCTTGCAGAATTTTAACACATGCATCCCCATGGTTGCATGAGGCAATTTTATAAAACCTCATGCTATTTACAGATATCTTCTGCTGCTTCTGTTTCCCTGGAGAAACATGACTAACACAGGGCCTTTAGATAATTTTCATTTTTGGAACATTTATTTGAAGATGGGGTTTTCATAATCTACATCTCTTTTCTTCTCTCCTTAACAATGCTCTAATATCTGTTTTCTCACTATGGTACCAGTTCATATTTATCTCTCAATAAATGGGTGAATCTCACCAAGAATGATCTGAGTTTTCAGTGGCTACTTGGGGAATATTTGAATTAATCAAAGATGCCCATTTGAGTTGTGCACTTGAAAAGGAAGCTCCTGGTCTCCACCAAATTATAGAGTGCATTCTTTGATTGATATTCAGAAGTTCTAAAAGCTGTAATGATTCCAAAATAGACTCTTTAAATGATTCCTTATAGCATGCTTCTAGATGTTTATGGTAGAAAAAAATGTTTTAACTTAACAAAATTGTGTCATTTCTGACAAACTTGATTTCAACAGTAATTCAGTTTTGTACAAATTGTCAACTAAAAAATAGAGTCTAAGATCTTTTGATACCTTAAAACCTTAGGCTTTTGCAAAATTGAGCTTGCATGGTGTAGCAGTTTGGCAGTTTGATGTAATTATGAATTCCAAAAATAGATATGGGAATATGTTTGTAAATTGGTCTGTTAATCTAGGCATGATTAAGTTATGATTAGGGTGTTGACTGGGCCACATCAATAGGGTGTTGAGCCCCACCCCTTGGTGGATGGGGGAATCAAATATAAAAGGCAAGGCAAAGGACAGAGGAAGCAGGTTTTGATGTTGGAGTTCTGGTGAGGAAGCAGAGAAGGCCCAGGGATAGAGAGGAGCCATTCACCTGAGAGTTCACAGCTGGCTTTGTGGAGGAAACAAAGGAGTTAAGCCTGGAGAGAAATGCAGCCCTGGGAAGAGAGGAACTCAAGAAGCCTGAACCCTGGCAAACGTCAGCAGCTGTCTTTCTCCAACATGTGGCAATGGACTTTGGTGAGGGAGGAAACTTATGCTTATGGCCTGGTAACTGTGGACTTCTACCCCAAATAAATACCCTTTATAAAGACCAACCAATTTCTGCTATTTTGCATTGACACCCCTTTCGCTGACTAACACACATGGTATGCAGGATATGGTTTTGTTGAGAAAATAAGAGAATAGTTATTTCCTAAAGCAAAATCATTGGTTACTGCTAAACTTAAAAAAGAGAAAAATATAGGAAATAATAGAAAATGTGCAAATGGTTTGCAGAAAAATAATTTTGTTTTTCATGGTCATTGCTGGATAAAATATAATAGGGTTTTCAATAAGATTTTTATAAACAGTATATACATGCAAACTTGAAATTTGGTTTTCCCTGTGCTAAAATGACAACATTTTCTGGGATTATTGGTCTGCTCTTAGTAAGAAGTTGTTAGAAGTCTTTGGGGTTTTTTTACCTTCTGAGTAATTGGCCTAGAAGACATTTATTCTGTGTCTTCTCTCAATTATTCTCTGCCCCACATGTGGTCTTTATATGCATGCAAATTTTTAAGAGAATCAAGTTATCTCCTTTTTAAAATAACTATTTTTGTAAAGAATCATACTACCTCCAGAATACTTTTTTAATCTTTCATTGTGACTTTGGTTAAATAAGGAGACAAGTCTTGTTCACAGTGACCTATGACCTTATTTGACATACATTACAAACCTCCTGTCAATTTTGATGTTTCACATTTCCTCAATCAAACCCTAAGTATGTCTCCTTGATCACAGATTTCTGCAGGGGTGCTAGAAAAAAAAATGTTCTTTTACCTTATAAGAAGAGAAATATTAAAAGTTGTTAGGTTTATTTGATATGTTGGGACTTGCTTGGGATGTCCTTTCAAATTAAAAGGAATTTTCTAACTTTCTGTTGGTTAAATTTGAGTGAGTAAAGAAGTTATTAATATAAATATTTCAGTAATGATACAAAGTTCCTAGAGAGTTGTCAACATCTTTACTGTTCATGATGTGCACTGGTACAGATTTGCAAGATATTAGACAAGAGTATAGTGTTATTTTTAATAATTTAAATTATTCTTTATAAAAGGCTACCTGCTACAAAATAAACAAGTTTCCTGGTCAGTTACATTGTATTTTTCTGGTGCTTTCCTGAAAGAGCTTGCAATCAGCTACAGATCAGAGCTTTGTCTTCAGCAAAATAAAAGAAAAAAATGAAGTTTAAATAAGAAGTAAGGTTTGTATATAAGCCTTGCTCCATCTGTCAATTTCACAAAACTTGTGAAACTGAAATTTCAAGCTGGGTCAAATACCTTGCCAACAGGGCCACTTTAACATCTTTAAATGGACTTCATACAATCTCTACCACTTCCAACTTTAATCATATACCCAGTTACAAATGAACTTATTGTAAGTTTATGAAAATCAAAATAAAACTATTAAGAGTCCTCACTGGAGACATGGGAGAAGCCCATAGAATATTCCAGTCTTTAATTGGGTGCAGTGGCTAGACCATACCCAGTTATGTAAGGGTAGTAGCTGCTTGTATTAGTTAGCCAAAGGGGTCCTGATGCAAAATACCAGAAATCTATTGGCTTTTATAAAGGGCATTTATTTGGGCTAGAAGCCCACAGTTACCAGGCCTTACAGCATAAGTTACTTCCCTCACCAAAGTCTATTGTCACATGTTGGAGCAAGATAGATGCCAATGTCTGTGAGAGTTCAGGGTTTCTGGGTTCCTCTTTTTCTGGGGCTTGTATCACAGTTAGCCTTTCCAAGAGAGAGGATAGTTGAAGGGGAGCTGGTAGTTATGATTTTACAGTTAGCCAGTTTTCCTGGGGGTTCGGTTATGTGGATGGGGAGGGCTCTGGTTCCCACTGCAGAGCTGTCATGGGTCAGGAGGGTTATGTTCCATGGGACAGGTACAGGGAAGATGGTTAAACTTGAAGAAGTACATAGACATCAGGATGCAGCTATGTCAGTCCAGCATTTATTTAGTAATTGGTGGAAATTTCTAACCTAGTTCAAAAGGATGTTGTAGGGGGTTGTTCTGACTTTGACTTTTAGGGTCTGGGCAGCTTTACTGATGTTTTTAACCAGGGTTTTCTCTGGGGGTTGGGTTACTGGGATCAATTGGTCTAGTATGAGGTCCCCTAGGTCCGGCCCTGCTGGGTCGTATATTCTGATTCCTAGTTTTAGTCCTGTTTGGGCTTTTAAATAGGTATTTTCTGATCTGGTGATTATGTTTAATAAGATGAGTTTCATGGGGTTGCAGGTTCCTAATTTACAGTTTGCTGGACTGGGAACCTTCTGCAGGATATATGGGGAAGTTGGGGCTCCTGCCCAGGTGGCACCAACTACTAGGCTCCAAGAGCGGCAGAAGTGCCCTTCGGGGCCAAGGTTAACATCATTTCTTATTGCTCTGCAATCATCAAACAATACTGAAGCTGAGGTTGTCCCCACAAACAGGGGGTCATGGCATTCAGCACAGGTTGGGTACTCCAGGTCTGCCTGATTTGTAACCACAATTGGTTTTAGGGGCAGGTATTGACTACTAGGGATGGCAAGGAAGAAAAGGATAAGCAAGACAAGGCACAGAGATATCCTATTATACATCAACAAACTGTTGCAATTAAAGATCTATTTGCTATAGTCCAGTCTGCAGGAGCCACAGCAGCTCTTCCAACTCTGAATACCAGGATGAGTAGGCCATATAAGCACAGAATCCACCAGGAGCAGTGGTCCATTCAGCAGGCATTTGATGAGGTCAGTGTTCGGGGATCCTGGGTGATTCACACTCTCAAGGGGTGGCTGGGTATGGGTTGGGTTGTCCAGCTGTCCTGTTCTTTATTGGGGTGTGCCTTCTTGACCCTGAAATGATGGATCCAAGAGATGATGCCTGTAATTTTAAGAGCAATAAGAGTTACAAGGATCACAGTATGTGGACCTGTCCAGGAAGGCTGAAGGGGTTCTTTTTTCCAGTCTTTGACCCAGACTAGGTCCCCTGGCTGGTGGGGGTGTACTGGGTGTCCCAGTGGGGTGAGGTTTCAGGACAAGACAATTTTGCGTATTTAGGCTAGAGTTTTCCCTAGCTGCTGGAGGATGGAATCTTGGCTACCCTCCCCCAAGAGCTTGAGATTTCCTTTGAAGGCCTGGATAACTGGGGGTGGCTCTCCAAATAGAATTTCAAAGAGTCAATAGCCTGTGGGTCCTGGGTCCTGGGGTGCACATAACTCAGAGGAGGGTTTAGGGAAGTAAGTCTACCCAGGGGAGACCAGTTTCTTTGCAGAATTTGGCTAGGGTGGCTTTGAGAGTTCAATTCATGTGTTCAGCTTTCCCTGAACTCTGGGGCCTATGGAGTTTCCACTTGGTGCCTAACATTTTCGCCAGCTCTTGGACTGTGGCAGCCACAAAGGCTGGGCCATTGTCACTTCCAAAAGATAGCAGCAGCCAGTGTTGGGGAAAGATTTCTCTAAGTAAAGCCTTATTCACTTCTCTTGCCTTTTCTGTGTGAGTGGGGAAAGATTTGACCCAGCCTGAAAAGGTGCATATCATCATTAACAGGTATTTGTACCCCTGACTTGGTTTTACTTCTGTGAAGTCTACTGTGAGATCTTCGAAAGGGGTTGTCCCTGTGTATTGGATACCAGCTGGACCTTGGGGGCCCTGCAGAGGGTGGTTTTTGGCACAAACTTGGCACTGGCTGCTGATGGTGGCACAGAGGGAAGCTAGTCAGGCTATATATGGTAGTATCTCCCATGTAAGTCTTCCAGCGCAGTTTTCCCTAGGTGCATGAGCTGGTGGTACTGCTGGATGAAGTCATGTGTAGCTCCTTTTGGGATGAAAATCCAATTATCCGGGAGCAGCTAAGTTCCTTCAGGAGTTTGGTTTCCTGCTTCTCCATTGGCCCATTCCTGTTCTTCCCAGGTATAGCTTAGTTGATTAGTTTTTTGTCCTAAGAGGAACAGCTGCAAGTGTCGATTCTTGGACTCTTATTCCATGAGTTCTTTCAGCCGCTTGCTGAGCTGCTTTGTTGGCTAGCCTCCTTCTTTGAGTGACCATATCCAGTCCATTTTGATGTCTCTGGCAGTGGATGATGGTGACTCTGTCTGGTTTTCAGATTGCTTCTAATAGGTGAAAGTTTTCTTCTTTGTTTTTTATTTCTTTTCCTCCTGCAGTTAAGAGGCCTCTTTCTTTATAAATCACCCCGTGGATATGAATGGTAGCAAACGCATATTTAGAGTCATTATAGATGTTCGCTCCTTCCCCAGCGGCTAGCTGCAGGTTTCGGACAAGTACCCAGAGTTCTACTTATTGTGCAGACCATCCTCAGGGTAGAGATTCTGCTTCCACTACATGTTCAGTAGTGGTGATTGCATATCCAGCAAGCTATTCCCCATTTTTTAATGAGACTGCTCCCATCTGTAAATAGTGTTTGATCTGGGGAAGGGAGTGGTTTGTCTTGGAGTTCAAGGCGACTGACATAAACTTCCTTGGTCACTTCAACACAATCATGCTCAGGAACTCCTTCCTCATCTGGCAAGAAAGTGTCAGGGTTTAGACTGTGCACTGTTTCTATTGTCACTCTGGGGTTTTCACAGAGTAAACCTTGGTAATGTGAGAGCTGGGGATTAGACATCCACTGGAGCCCACTTGAGTTCATTAGGGCAGTGACTGTGTGTGACAACATAACATGAATTGCCTGTCTGAGGGTTAATTTGTCGGCTTCCTTGATGAGGGTTACGGTTGCTGCCAGGGTTTCCAGGCGGGGCTGGACACCCTACAGCCACGGGGTCCAGCTGCTTGGAGAGGTAAGTGATGGGCCTTTGAGAGGGGCTGACTGTTTGTGTGAGGACCCCCAGTGCTACTTTGTTCTTTACAAGCATGAACAGCTTAAAATTTTGAGTTACATCAGGGAGCCCCAAGGTAGGGGCTCAACCGAGTTGTCTTTTGATCTTTTGAAAGGCCCCCTCTTGGGCTTCTCCCCAGGCAAAGGGTTCCTTTTCTGGGCCCATAAGTACTTCATAAAGAGGTTTTGTCATGGCTGTAAACCTGGGAATCCAGAAGCAACAGAACCCTGCAGCCCCAAGAAACTCATAAAGTTTTCTTTTTGTGGTGGGGGTAGGGATGGTGCAGATCACTTTCTTTCATTCTGGTCCAAGCACCCAGTGCCCTTGTGTGATGCTAAACCCCAGGTACTTGACCTGCTGTTTACAGATTTGAGCTTTTCTCCATGATACTTTGTATCCAGTCTGTGCTAGAAGTTGCAGGAGAGTCTGGGTCCCTTTCCAGCAGTCCTCTTCTGTCTCACTGGCAAGTAGGAAATTATCCATGTATTGCAAAAGGTCTTCCTGGGGGTAGGGTAGGTGGCTACATCTGCTGCCAAGTCTTCCCCAAAAAGGTTAGGGGAGTTTTTGAAGGCTTTTGGCAATCAAGTCCAAGTTAGCTGAGTTTTCTTCCATGTTCTGGGATCTTCCCATTCAAAGGCAAACAGAGACTCGCTCAGGGGGGGACAGCTGAAGAAGACATCTTTTAAGTCCAAGCAAGTAAACCAGGTGGCTCCACGTGGCAGCTGTCCCAGCAAAGTGTACGGGTTGAGAACAACCTGGTGCAAGGTGAAGGAGGCTGTTGTTAATGGCTCGTATATCCTGGACTGGTCGATGTCCTGTTCCATCTGGCTTCTTTACTGGTAATAATGGGATGTTCCAGGGTGACTGGCACTTGAGCGGGATCCCTTCTTTTCTCAGGTGATCTATGTGTTCAACCATGCCCAATTGTGCTTCACAGGGGATTGGATACTGCCTCTGCTGGACCGGGACCACTCCAGACTTCAGGTCGATGATGATGGTTGCATGGTCCTGTGCCATTCCTGGTGAGTTTTTTCCTGCCCAAATCTGGGGGAAAGTTCTAGCAGTTTTTCCAGATTCTGACTTGAATTTTCTTCTGCATGAAGCCTTCATTCCTCACTTTGGGGTACAGTGACAAGGAGAGTCACTGAGGCTTAAGCTTACTGGCCCCCTAGGTTTGAAGGTAATCTGAGCTCCTAGTTTCATTAAGATCTAAGCCAGGTTTATCAAGATTTATTGTTTGTTTGTTTTGTTTTGTTTTGTGCTTGTGTGTGTATTTTGGTAAGTCTGGTTCCGGAGATAACTGAGAAACAGGAACCTCAAAATCTTGAGGCTCAACTTCTTCAGGCATTGGCAACAGAGTACTAGATTTAAAGTATTACAGTGGTGGATTTGGATATTTTAAGGAGAGAGCAATATAATTTCATAAAGGGTCAGCCTGTGAGCTGACATATGCTGGGTTTTTCTTGAGATTAGAAATTGGCAAATGGTGTGCTCTATTAAACACAAAGTATGCCCCTGACCAAGTCAGTTAGCACCTCATGTAATCTTGCAACAGCAGTTTAGCAGTTTGGCATTGTTTATGAAGTTACAAAGTCCCTCCCACAGGGATTAACAGTGATAAGTCCACACCCTGAGTCAGTGGTGCAAGATGGACAAAGGAAGGGGTCACCTCTTCTGAGGCCATTCAGATGCCCACCTTTCCACATCTCTCATGAGAACTTCAGCTTATCTTAGCTAAGGCACCCAGGCAGAGTTCAGATGGGCTGATATGCCATATGATGTAGCCGTGGAAAACAGGTTAGGGCCCACTCAGGCTCTGTAGCACAGGCTGCAGAGTCACAGACTGGAATAATGGAGGCAAGCCTCTGTCATCCTCATTCACTCACAAAATCACTCAGAGATTATGCAGTCCCTCGCACTGAGTCTGTCCTATTCTGGGATCCCTATATTCGAGACGTCAGAAGGTTATCAGTCTCCCCTTCCATCTGGAGATGGGCCTGACTGAGGACTTGGCACCTGGAGCCTTACCTTTCTGGAGTCTTCTGGCACAGTTCAGTCCACCTCCCCACTGAGTCAGGCTGGGGTGTGAGGACATGGCCCATGGGGACCGCCTCCAAAGGAGGTCCCATTAAGAGGATGGGTGACACCTACCTTGCTCGCTAGGAGATCGCCATCAGCCACACCCGTCAGCCTCAAGCAGGAGGCACAATGGGCCTGTTTGATTGGGTTACCCAGTCAGGGAACCAAATGTTATGGCAGAAACAAAACT
This sequence comes from Cabassous unicinctus, assembly GCA_029593785.1. NCBI lineage: Eukaryota > Metazoa > Chordata > Mammalia > Cingulata > Chlamyphoridae > Cabassous > Cabassous unicinctus. The sequence continues at coordinate 16,611 of JAQZBX010013976.1, read as the reverse complement.
TAGACAATGAGAGAACCCAAGCGGCACTTGAGGGGTGGAGGAACAAAGTTTTATTGTGCACAGGCCCAGAGGAGAGTCAAGTCTCCAAATTTGAACCCTGGATATTGGGTTATATATGTTTCTGGTTTATTGGCTAGTGGGTTGCTGGGCAAGCAGGCAATTTCCTGAAGCAACTGGGCAGGGGGGTGTTACAGAAGCAAAGGTGTGAGTTTAGCTTATCTTCCTAAAGCAGAGGACCTCAGGGAGGAGAGGAGTAGAGTTGTTAACTTTGTGGATTCCAGACAAAAAGGGGAGGGAGGCGCTTATCTTCCTAAGTTGTGGATGCCATGGGAGAAAGGGAGGAGGGGTGGTTATCTTTCTTAAGCTGCGGGTTTCTGCAAAGGGGGAGACACAGAGCAGAGCTGCAGCACTTTCTTCATTATATGGATTATCTGCACTGAGTTTTTAGCATATTCTTATTTTATACTTTGACGATAGGGAGATGGAAAGATATTAAGGAGCATGGACAATCACTATTTTCACAGAATTCCTCCTCATGATATCTCAACCTCCTGAGAGCTCCAAGTCCTGCAAGGTCTGATATTCCTAATGATATATCTGGGAGCCCTGACTGGGAACCTTCTAACTGTTATTTTCATGTTAGGCAATCCACATTTACATCACCCAATATACTTTTTTATAGGCAATTTATCCCTCATAGACCTTTGCTACATTTCAGTTACTGTGCCCAAAATGATTGTGAATTCCGTAACAGGCACCAAGTAGATTTCTCATCCAGCATGTGCCCCCCAAATTTTTCTGGTAATCTTCCTCATACTCTCTGAGTTAGCCTTCCTGGTGGTGATGTCCTATGATTGCTATGATGCCATTTGCCACCCTCTGCACTATGGGCTCACCATGACCCCACCTCTGTGCACACAGGCAGCTGGGGGCTCATAGGTATGTGGGTTGCTGTTTTCTGTTATCCACACAGGCACCATGTTCAAGCATCCATTCACAGTGCTCAATGTGATCCATCAATATTTCTGTGACATACCTCAAATTTTGAGGATCTCATCTCCATATGTTCAGTTTTCTGAGTCAATGGCCTTAGCTCTAAGGGTTTGTATGGCAATACTATATTCTGCTTTTATGATTAAGTCATATATTGATATATGACTTAATATTTTCAATGGCACCTAAGATGCATTCTCTGCAAGCCCATAACAAAGCCCTAACCACATGTATTCTACAGTTGGTGGTTCTTACTTTGTTGTAATTTCTGGGGTTAATGCTGCCTTTGGTCCCATTGCAAATAAAGCTTCTCTTAAAAATCTTCTCATGGCCATGTTCTACACCATGGTGCCCTCGTTCATAAACCCCATTATCTGTAGTCTGTGCAACAGAGAGATTAACAATGTTCTATGCAGAATGTTCCACAGATATATTGAGTTCCCAAGCAGGGTTTTTCTTGACTAAACAACTCTAAAAATTATTTTAATGAAGGTTACTTTTTATGTGATATATATTCTAAATTTAAACCTACCCATAATAACTGGCTGGGGTTTTGTACTTTGCATATATTTTGTTGTTTCATATGTTTTGTTTGTTGTTTCATACACCAACTATATATCTGCATCTAATTTTTCAACTCCATACATTTGTGTAATTCATACATTCTTGAGGAAAAGATATTCCACATTGTTAAAAAGTATTTTGAATAGCATTTTGGATATTCTTGAGTGATGTCAAAGAATAATAACCTTTGGAGAAGGCCATGAGTGAGTGCCATAAGTGCCTACACATTTGAAAGAACTTCAAGTTATAGAATACTGCTACCCTGGAAGGGAATATTGATGGTTTTGAATAAGAAAACTCAATTAATAAAACTGCCCTCTTTGCCCTCACCTTTCTACAATGTCTGCACAAAGTAACAAGGTGATTAAGATTGAAATACGACTGCAGAAATAAGGACACAACTGAAGAATTAAGGACATAGCAAAGATAGAGCACTGATATGTGTGTTAAAGCTGCATCCCTCATTCAAAAGTGGACTATAAAAACCAGGACCACAACACAGAATATTAACTGGAATTTTTTCTCTCTCTCTGTGATCTTGCTGAATAGGTGCATGCCCAGCTTGATGCCTTCAATATTTCTTTATGATGACAGCAAGTAGCTACCAAGTACAATGAAAGGTAGCAATTAGTGGAATAGATTTTCTTGAAGACTATCTGATATTACTTATAATATGTGATTCACTTTTCCCACCAAAATAGATATAAAAAACACCTCTCAATATGGAAATTGTTTTTTTATGTATTTCAGAAGATGAGTGAACATTCTGATAGTAAAGTAAATAACCTTTTGAAATCTCAAAATTGAATCTATGAAAGCTGCTTTTTACTTAGAATCCCTATCTAGAAAACTTTCAGCCTTAAACAATTAGTGGTGAATTAACTTCAGCCTTCATCCTGCAACTGCTAAAATTCAGGGGTTTTATGGTTCAGTGTTTTTATTCATGTACAAGTAAACAATGAGTAATTATCAAAAGCTAATTGTCATAAAAACTAATAATCCTGGCTCTGATCAACGTGGTGGAGTGAGACATTTCAGCTCTTGGTAACCCCACAGAAACTGAACAATTAGCAAAAACTGACAGAAATACCTTTATAAAATACCTTTTTAATACTCCAGGAAACAGTTAAAGCATTGGGATGAGTGAAGAACCAAGTAAATGTCATCTAAAAATGGTAGGATCTCATGGCACCTTGGCTGGCCCCTGCCCACTCTTAACTGGCTAGACATGAAGCCAGCCTGAATTCCTAGTTTGGATCCTTGGTCCTGGTTCTGGAGGGAGCACAGTAACTGGTGTGCAAATACAGGAAGCATATATGTCTGGGCTAATCTGGTGGTGGCCTGAGAACTCTCCATCTCATAACTGTTTCATGCATTGGAGGCAATACAGAGAACCCTCTGCCTACAGGATGCTTTTGAAGAGCAGTCCAGTTGTGCTGCCTGGTGAAAGGGATTGCAGGCTTTAATACCAGGAACTGTGAGGAAATTGTTTCCTATGGAAAAGGGGACATTTATATCCCTGCAAATGGAGAAATTCCTAGGTATCCATGGCAAGATGTATGCTCAGAGAGCATCAGGGAAGTCCCATCCTTTGGTCTCAAATTATTCTTTGTAGACATTGTCTGGGTAAGCTCTAAAGGAGAACACTTGTACAAATCAATATGCATAGACTAAGATGTTCAATTTTTTTCATTTTTTTGTTTTTGATAATTACTGATATTCAAGGAATGTCACAATACTGGCTATATGTAATCATAAGGAACAGATGTCTCAGGTTCTGAATTCCAGTGATACCACACATATTTCAAAATACAAGTTTCTGCAAAGGTTATCACAGACACAAGGAAATGGTTAAGGCAAAGGAGAAGATTAAAACATTATTAACCATCATGGAGAAGGAATTTAAAACCCCTTGTCTAAGTGACCAAAATTAGAAAAATCTTGCCTCTTGCTCATAATGCATGTCCATTGTGTTTTGGTTATACAAACCTTTAATTTTAATAGAGTATGATTGTGGTAGATTGAATTATACTTAATCTTTCAGTGCTCCCTCTTATTTTATGACAATGCTCCAATTTCCCATTGATATAAAGCTAGGCCATGTATCAGGCTTTTTCATACTAAGTGACGAAGGAAGGAATAGTGTGGATTAAAGAGAGCATTACACTTTGCCACAATCTGTTTTCTATTTGACATTTGGGTGGCTGATTCTCCAGTATTCTGGTTTCTACAGTAAAGGGCATGTCCAACACAAAATGGACAGGAATCTTGAATAAGCAGTTGTGCACCGAATATTGGGGGCTCACTCAAGTATAACATAGTGTAAGGCAATTGATACAATGCCATACTATAATTTAAACTGGTTGTACCAATTAATGCACTCATCATTAAAATTTGAGATTTCTCTTTTCTCAACATCCTCATTTATATTTTATATTTTCAGATTTTTCAAATGTTTTTATTGTACTTAGTATTTTTATGTGTATATATGTATATGTATATGAATGTGTGTGTATTTACATATATATAGAATTGTGTTAAGCTTGAAAAGTTTAATGTACTTTAATGTTAGTCTGTAATTCTTTTCTCTGAAATTCCTATCTCTATTTTTGTGACTGATGCATTTCCCTGATCTGTTATCTAATTCATGATTATCTCTTTATACTTTGAGGAAAAGAAATGATCAAAACTCTTGTAATAAATAATCAATATTTTACATTGTGGTTAACATTTTTTCTCTTGTATGGGTAATATAAGAAATACATGACAGATAGCCTGAAATCAAAGGGACATTATCTATTAATAGTCTCTAAATCTGTTATAGTTTTGACTTATAGTGACCTTTAATATATATCATTTGTGTATAGTGAGGAAGAGTGAAATTTATTTTTAATCTATATGAATAACCAACTGTCCAAGCACCATAAACTGAAAAGTAAATATTAATGAAACTACCCCACACTTTATCTGTCATATTTTGTGTTTCTTATGTATGACATCTGAAGCTGTGCTCTTTAATCTATTGCATTGTATACTAGAGCCTTATAAACTAGATATCAACTGAAGAAGTGAATTAAAGTGATAATTTTTAATTATTTATTTATTTTCAACTTAAGGAAGTTTGGACCTTTCAGGGAAAGAATATTGATGAAACAAGAATCACTATATTTCAGTAAACATGACAAAATGTAATTCAAGTTTTAAACAGTATTGTGTTTGGTTTGGAACCATGTGCATCCTATGAAAAACATGTTCTTAATGTTTTTCCATTCCTGTGGCTGTGAACCCATTGTAAGTTGGAAATTTTGATGTAGTTACTTGAAGGTATAGCCTACTACAGTCAGAATGGGTCTTAATCCTATTACTGGAGTCCTTTATAAGCAGAATGAAATTCTGAGAGGGAAATAAAGCCATAGATGCAGCTGCCATAATCCAAATATCAACAAAATCCAGAACAGAAGGGAGAGACCTGGAGATGTGTCCATGTATCATACTAAGGACCATGGATCACCAGCAACCAGCCCTCGAACACCACAGTTTCTGCGGAAAAAGCATCATCTTGAAAATGCCTTGTTTTGGAAGTTCTTTAGGCCTTAAAACAATAAACTAATACATTCACATTGTTCATGTCAATCTATTTCATAAGTATTTGCTTGATCAGGCTAGGAAATGTAAACAATTAAAATCAAGGAAGTGAATAAATATTAATAGGTGTTTAATCAGTGTGGTGAAAAAAGCTTTAAAATTCTAAATTTAACTAATATTCAGCAAGGTATTCTGGATTTAAACTGTTAATTTGAAAGGAAGGAATAATTATTTTCCAAATAACATTTAGATTTCTATTAGTAATTATAAAATAGTTTCAATGTTATGTAAATAATCCAGGATATTAGAGGTTTACTCTGTTTCTCTCTCTTTTCATATAATTTTCTTCCATCTTACAGGTAATCATAATGCTGGCTGCCAATGCAGAGAGAAGCATGTCTATCAACAGTTTAATACATAAATTCTTGTTTACACTACACTTCAAAGTATCCCATGTCTTTTCTGAGGTGGTTCTCTCTGTAGTACCCTTTTTAAGATATGTAAATAGAGACACCATTCATTAATAGCAGACTGAGTCACTTAACTTTCTTTGGCCTATAAAATGTGAGCAAAAGTAAAGTGTGTGGATTTAAGAGCTAACATATATACTTCTTTATAAGATCTTTTAAATCCACCAAGAGAACCACTAACATCCCTTATATACAGTTCTCCAATAGCCTGCTCTTTGAAAGTGGATGATATATAGCAAATCTATAGACAGCACAAAATGTACGTGTATCATAAGCGGAAAATAATCACTGTGGCTCTCAGCACTGACTAAAAGTTTACTCCTTACTACAAACTAAACAAGTCTTAGCTGACTAATACAATAACAAATTGTTTTGCAAAGCAGTTTTACCAACTTATGCACACAAACAAGCAATACATCCACATATCCTTGGCTCTACAATCTCCCTAGCAATTGGCACATCCAGATATAATTTTTCCATGTTACTGATTTTGTGGCAGTACCATGTGGTTATGAATTTTATTTTCAGTCAATACTAAATGTGGAGAATGTATTTCTATGTTTAAAATAAGATATATGTGTTTACTCCATTTTAAAGGTTAAAATGGTTTAACCTTAAAGGTTAATTATAAGTGGTTTATGATATTAATTTTAATGTCTTTGTTTTGGTTCTAGAGAAAGAAATTTTGCATTTTAATGCAGTTGGATTCACCAATAAGTTGCCATTTTGTGTGTTTTTGTGTCATTTCTTCTCTCTTCCTTCTCCTCCTCCTCTTCTTCCATGCCTCTAAAATTGCTTCCTGATTTAAACTACTGAAGATATCTACAAAATTATTATAATACTTGTTTGCTTTCAGTGAAATTTTATAATTTTTTCACAAGGTCTGCTATATCTATGCCACATACCTGTGTGTGGGTTTTTGTGTGTGTGTGCATATATACACATGAATACATCATGCTTATAACATATAATTTCATGCCATTATTTCTTTTAACTTTAATTTTTTAATTTAATTTTTTTCTTTAGTTGATAATTATTTCACATCTGATATTATAATTAATATAAGTTTGAGATCAAGACAAATATATTTGTAATGATGTATTCATTATTTACCTGATTTTATGTGTACTTAGTCAATACCTATTTTTACAACATTTAAAATATTGTCATGTTTTAGTGAACAATAAATGCATGAAATTTTTGCAATAAAATATTTATTCATTTTATATATTATACTTGTGCATATAAATTAATAATGAAAATAATTTAGAATACTATATTTTTAAAGAATATTTTAATGAATTCTATAATTTTTATTTAGAATTCTTTTATAATAAATTTCCATGTGTCATGAAATTTACTCTATATCCTTTTGAAAGTCATTAGAAATTGTTTAACAAAATGCAGATTGCTTGCCTTATTTTCTTAAAATCTTAATTTATCTTGATTTGTAGTACATGTCATTTCAATGATTTGGCAGCTACAATCAATCATCTTATCATCGTATACTTTAAATGCAGTGTATCAGCAGACATGGAAAATCTCACTTCACAATATCTCAAGTTCTCTGGAGATTTTTTATAGTGATTTAACTGGGAGAAATTACTGGAAACCTTCTAACAGTTATTGCCATTGTAACTGATCTGGAAGTATACTCTCCAATGTGCTTCTTTATAAGAAATTTATACCTCATAAATCTTTGCTGAATTTTGGTTACTGTTCCCAATCTGATTGTGAATTTTCTGGCAGAGATTAAACTAATTTCTCTCCCAGCATGTGATGCTCATATTTTCCTGTATATTTTGTTGAGGTGTGCATACCTTGATGTGATGCTTTATGACCATTATATTGCCCTCTGCCAACGTCAGCAAAATGGGCTCACCATCACCCCTTGTCTGTACGTGAGGGCAGCTGGTCTTTTATGGGCCACTGCATGCATCAACTCTGCTATCCATACTGGTACCATATTTAGGCTTCCCTTCACACAGTCAAGTGTGATCTATCAATACTTATGGGTCATTCTTCAAATTTTGAGGAACACATGTTCTGTTTTCTGAGTCTGTGGTCCTAGCAATAAATCTTTGCATTTTTAGAATGTTCTTGTTTAGGTTTATACACTAGGAAATGTTCTATAGAGGATGGTAACAAAGCCTTATCCAACTATTCCCCACAGGTGGCAATTCTCATTCTGTTTGTAATATCTGTTAAGTGTTCTCTTAGGTACAATTGCAGATAATGCATCTCTTAAATATCTCCCTACAGCCATGTTCTAATCCAGGGTGTCCCCGTTCATGAACCCCATCATCTCTATTGTGTAGTACACAGAGCACTGGCAGTGCTCTAGGCAGAATGTTCAACAGATGTTTTGAGTTCTGTAGCATGGACTTTTGGAATTTGAATTCTTAAATACAAAATTTTAAAAAGTATAATTTGTACATGATCTGTGTTCTTCAGTTTCATTCTCTTCCTGTAATATCTACTGTTTTGCTGTTTTTATATTTTGAGTTGTTTACATTTTAGTGATCTCTATATCTCTCTGTCATAGTTATTCATACTCAATACTTCAAGAGTAACTCATATATTCTTCTTAAAAACTCTTTCCACATTTTTTAAATATTTTGGAAAATGTTTAGGATCATTTTTAGTTATGGAAAATAATAATATCAAATGGAGATGCATACAGGATTGTACCATAATAAGGAATCACAGGTATGAGAAAAATTCAAATTACAGGATACTGCCATCCTGGAAATGAATATTGAGTGTTTTGAATGAGGGAATTCAATTGAAATTGTTCTCTTTGTATTTACTTTTCTATAATATCTGCATCAATTAAAAAGTGATTAAATAGATACACAATCATAGAATTAAGGACCCAATAAGGTTATAGTATATAGAAAAGAAAGTATGGCATCAAGTTGCAATGACCATGCCTTTTTATCAACACCTTAATAGATTCCTAAACCTTGAGAGATCTTCAAATTACTGGATAATGTCACTCTATAAGATAATACTGTGTCTTTTCATTTAGAGAAACTTGGTGTTTTAAATACTTTCTTTATATTCATTCTCATACAAGTGTCTCATACAAATGAAGAGAATTGATACTCCACTGAGGAATGAAGAGAAGATAAGTGTATTGTGTTTAGACCTGTGGTAAAGTAGGAAACAGAGAAGAGTTGCTTCCCTCCTTGAAAATGTGATTGTAAAAATCATGTACTTCAGCACAATATTTTAGGAAGCTTTTAATCTCTGCTGGAGCTTTGGATGAAAAAATGCATGCCATGCTCAAAACATTCAACGTTTCTGCATGATGGAGTACAAAGAATCAGTAGAGTGGAGTGTGATGTAGCAATAGATGGTATTAGATATTTCCTACAGTATACCAGATATTGCTTATTATATGTAACATACTTTTACCCAAAATGAGATATAACAACTTACCTTCTCAAGATGGAAAATGTTTTATTACCTAATTCTCACAGGCTGAGCCAGCATTCTAATTCATAAATTATATATATATTTATTACCTCAAAAATAAATTCCAGGTAGGTTGACTTTTTACATTAGAATCTGTACTAAGAAAAATTCACTTTTAGGGAGCCTATGATCATTTAGTTTATCCTTCATTCTAAAACTGGTCAAATGACAAGCTGAGCCCATATATCTTATTGCTTATTATCCACTTGATATGAAATTAGTGCATGTATATCATGAGTATATGTTGTCTAAAAGTAATAATGCCAGTAAGAGTTTTATATATGATCATATTATTCCTCTAATACCTAATATTCTTATATTTTCAATATTTGAAAAATATATTACTCTGTAGGCAACTTTTAAAGTTATTTGAATTTAACTGTATCAAGTTCACCAATGCTTCCTTATAAAAATATCACTGTCAATTTTGCATTTAAGTTTCACTCTTAGAATGGTTGGAGGTTACATTTCTAGACCTTCATATTCATTAATAGGACATTTTTTTTGCAATATCTTAGTTTATATTTCAATTTCAATTTTATGTAGAATTATTATTGTTGGTAGCCTTCTCTATATATTTGAATAAGTATACCTATTGTTTTCCAATACATAGGGGTTGATAAAACCTGGTACTGTTCTGTATCTTCATCATTTTGATTTCTCTCTAAAATGTGATATTGAATGTTATCATTCTGAGCTTATGCCTTGATATTTTTGAGTGTGTGTTTTCAATTCATATGGCAGCATGAGATAATCTATATCAAAGGTAGATCTTACTTTTTCCTAATGAATATTTCCTTGGATTTTAAAAAATAATAATTTCCAATATCATTTCTATCTCAGGAGTAAGAGAAATTTTTTTCCTACATGTTTTCAATATTTTTATTTTATGTCTATAATATAAAAATTTTCTTCACTTTTCTTACACCATAAGTGATTATTTAAAGCTTGAATGTATACACATACAAATACATAATTTGTTAGCTATTTTTAGTATTGGATTTATTTCTCTTATAGCAAAGTACAGATTCAAAATCATTATTTATGTGTATACTAAGGAAGTGGAAATAGACATTAAATTTGCTTACAGTTCTTCTGAATATATTCCTAGTAATGAGATTACTGGATCATAAGGCAGTTCTACTTTTAGTTTCTTGAGGAACTGCCAAATGTTTTCCACAAAGATTGACTCATTCTACATTCCCACCAATAGTGAAGGAGTGTTCATCTTTCTCTACATACTTGCCAGCACTTGTAGTTTTCTATTTTTGTAATAATGGCCATTGCATAGGTGTGAAATTATATCTCAGTGTAGTTTTGATTTGCATTTCCCTAACAGCTGATAATGTTTTACATTTTTTTCATGTGCTTTTTGGCCATTTGTATTTTCTCTTTAGAGATATGTCTACTCAAGCTTTTGCCCATTTTTAAATTGGGCTGTTGTCTTTTTTAGCATTGGAATTTATGAACTCTTTATATACCTTCGATATCAAACCCTTATCAGATATGTATTTACCAAATATTTTCTCCCATTGAGGAGGATCCCTTTTCACTTTCTTGACAAAGTCCTTTGAAGCACAAAAGTGCTTAAGAATGAGGAGTTCCCATTCAACATTTTTCTTACCTTACTCATGCTTTGGGTGCAAGTTTTAAGAAACCACCATCTAAGACAAGACCCTGAAGATGTTGCTTCATATTTTCTCCCACGAGTTTTATGGTTGTAGGTTTTATATTTAAGTTTTTGATCATTTGGAATTAATTCTTGTATAAGATATGAGAAACAGGCCCTCCTTCTTTCTTTTGGATGTGGATATCTGGTTCTCCATCACCATTTGTTGAATAGACTGTTCTGCCCAGTTGGGTGGGCTTGACACGCAAAATTCACTTCGCCATACATTTGATGAACACTCAATTCTATTCCATTGGTCAATTTATCAATCTTTATGTCAGCACCATGCTGTTTTTATCACTGCAGTTAGGTAATATGCTTTAAATTCAGAAGAGACAGTCCTTGAACTTTGTTCTTTTTTTTTGACAGGTATTTTTGCTATTTGGGCCAATTGCCCTTTTAAATAACTTGATAATTAACCTTTCCGATTCTGAAAAATAAAAGACTGTTGGAAATTTTAATGAAATTGTGTTGAGTCTGTAGGTAAATGGGTAGAATTGACATCTTTATGATATTAATTCTTCCAATTCATACACATGGAATATCCTTCCATTTATTTTGATCTTCTTTGGTTCCTTTAAGCTTTGCTTTATAGTTTACTGAATACAAATCTTTTGTGTCCTCTGTTAAGTTTATTCCTAAATACTTGATCATTTTAGACTCTATTTAAATGGGATTTTTTCCCTGAATCCCTCCTCAGATTTCTCATTAGTTGTATATAGAAATGAAACTGATTTTTACTATTAACCTTGCATCCTGAAAAATTGCTGAACTCATCTATTAGTTCTGGTCACTTTGTTGTGGACTTTTTATGATTTTCTTGATATAGGAACATGTCATGAACAAGTTTTAAAGTTTTACTTCTTCCTTTCCTATTTAGATGCCTTTTACTTATTTTTCTTGCCTAACTGTGTTATCGAGAACTTCTAGCTCCAGATCGAATAACATTGGTGAGAGTGGGCATCCTTGTTTTGTTTCTGATCAGCAGGAACAGTTTCTGTCTTTCTCCATTGAGTACAATGTTAGCTGTGGATTTTTCATATATACTAGATCATGTTGAGAAAATTTCCTTCTATTCCTATCATTTGGAGAGTTTTCATCAAGAAAGGATGTTGGATTTTGTCAAATGCTTTTTCCACAGCAATCAAGATGATCATGTGACTTTTCTTCCTCAATTTAGTAGTGTGATGTATTACAATGATTGGTTTTCTTATGCTGAACCACCCTTGCATGCCTTGGATAAAAGTTACTTGATCATGATGTATAATTCTTTTAATGTGTGGTTGGATTTGATTAACAAATATTTAGTTGAGGATTTTTTGCATCTATATTCATTAGAGAAATTGGTCTATAATTTTATTTTTTCATGTTATCTTTATTGGGCTTTGGTATTAGGGTGATATTGGCTGTATAAAATGAGTTCATCAATGTTCCTGCCTGCTCTATTTTTTTGGAAGATTTTGAGCAAGATTAGATATTTGAATGATTTGTAGAATTCACTTGTGAAGCCATCTGGTCCTGGGCTTTTCATCTTGGGTAGGTTTTGATGAATATTGCAATCTCCTTACTTGTGATAGGTTTGCTGAAGTCTTCTATTTCTTCTAGCATCAGCGTAAACCACACACACAAAAACATGATCACTGGAAGAAGGCAATAGATCAATGGGACTTCCTCAAAATTAAGACTTTTGTACTTCAAAAGACTTTCTCAAGAAAGTGAAAAGGCAGGCCACTTAATAGGAAGACCATTTGGAAACCACATATCTGACAAGGGTTTGATATCCATATTAAATAAACAGATCATGCAACTCAACAATGAAAACACAAGCAAACCAATTAAAAATTGTCCAAAGACTTGAATAGACATTTATCCAAAGAGAAAATATAAATGAATAAGAAGCACATGAAAAATGTTCACCTTAATTAGCTAATAAGGAAATGTTGATCAAAATTACAATGAGATATTTCATACCTTGTTAAATTACCATTATTTTAAAATCAGAAAACTATGAATTCTGAAGATGATTTGGAGAAAGAGGAACCCTCTTTTACTGTTGATCAGAATGTAGAAAGGTATACACTTTGTGGAAGACAGTTTGGCTGTTACTCAGGAAGCTATAGACCTCTCATATGATCTGACAATCCTGCTAACAAGGATTATATTCAGAAGAACTGAAAGCAAGGATGCAAACTCATATTTGTGCACAAATGTTCAGAGTAGAAATATTTACATTAGCTAAAAATGGAAAAAAAACAATTGTCCACCAACTGTTGAATGGATTGAAAAATGTGGTATATACATACAATGGAATACTATTCAGCTTTAAGAATAAATGAATTGGTTAAGTATATGACAACAGGAATGAACCTTGAAGATATTATGTTGAGTGAAATAAACCAGACACCAAAGAAGAAATATTGTATGTTTCCACTAATATAAAATAAATACAATGAGTAAACTCATGGAGTTAAAATCTAGAGTATAGGTTACTAGAAGACAGAGAGCATTGTGAAAGGGGAGCTGATGCTCAATATATGTAGAATATTTGATAAGGTTGACTTTAAATGTAGGCAAATATATAGAGTGGATGATAGGACATTATAGTGAGTATAACTATCATTGTTGATTTATAAATGTGATTGTGGCTGAAAGGGTAGGCTAGGGACATAAAAGTCAGTTGAAAGAAAATTAGAGATAGACTAGATCCTTAGAGCATAGTCAACTCGGTGGTAGATAAGGATTGTGGTTAATAATACATATACAAGAATGATCTTTTATGAAGTAGAACAAATGTTTATCTGTATTTCAAGGCGTTAAGGACATGGTGATACATAGGAAAATGCAAATAGTATAACTTATGGACCGTAGTTAGCAGTAATATTTTAATACACTTGTATCAGTGGTAAAGAGGGTACTATATCAATGCCAAGGGTTAACAATAAGGGAGTATACAGAGGATAGGATTTTTCTTTTTGGAGTGATGAAAGTAATCCAAAATGACAGCATAACTGTGATCAAGCAGGGTCACTGATTACACTTTGAGTGGATTAGTTAAATTATGGGACTGCATAACACAGAGAACCCCATGGTAGATGATGAACTGTGGTTAACTGTACAAATATGAGAACATTCTCTCATGAACTATAACAAATATACAATACATGGTGCTAATAGTGGGGTAGTTTGTGGAAAAATACATCAAATATAAACTATAGACTATAAGTAGTAGTAATATTTTGTTGATGTTCTTTCATCATTTGTAACAAATGTTGCACAACAGGCAAGGTGCAGGTGGCATGGTGATGAATGGGAGTCTTGTATGTTATGCATAATTGTTTTGTATGTTCACAACTTTTTAAATTAACTAATAATAATAATAAAATTATTATAAAACCCTAATTATAAAAGCAGTATGATACTGGCACAAGGGCAGACATACAAACTAATGGAATTGAATCAAGACCTCAGAAGTCCAACCTCACTTTTATGGAAACTGATTTTTGACAAAGGGCAAGGACCACTGAATGGATGTAGAAATGTAACTTCAATAAATGGTGCATGGAAAATGGCATCTCCATTTACAGCAAAAAAGAAATATCTTTGCCTCAGACTTTATGAGACTATCAGGTCAAAATGGATCAAAACCCTAAATATAAGAGCCAGAACTATCAAATTCCTCTCAGAAGAAATTGTAAAGAAGCATCACCAGAACATTGGTTAAATAATGGTTTCTTTGACTTTTATCTACAGCACAAGCAACAATAGAAAAACAAATAAATGGGACCTCATCAAAATTAAACTTTTTTCTGCCTCAAAGGACTTTATCATGAAAATAAAATGACAGTCTACATAGTGAGAAAAATAGTTGGAAACCACATATCCAATAAAGGTTAATTTCCAGAATCTATAAAGAGATCCTATAACATAAGAAAAAGAGAAATAAAAACCCAATGACAAATAAGCAAAAGCCTTGAACAGACATCTCTCTAAAGAAAATATACCAATGGTCACAAAGCACACGAAGACATGCACAACATCATTAGCCATCAGGTAAATCAAAATCAAAATCACAATGAGATTGCATTTCAGATCTATTGTAATATCTGCCATTAAGAAAAAAAAAACAGAAAATAACAAATGTTGGAGAGGATGTGGAGAAATACAAACAATCATTGCTTGTGGGGATGTAAAATGGTGCAGCCACTGTGGAACACAATTGGCTGTTCCTCAGAAAGCTAAGTATAGAATTACTATAAGACCCAGCAATCCTACTACTTGTTATATACCCAAAATAATTGAAAGCAGGGTCTGGAATAGATATTTCCAACCTCATATTCATAGCAACATTATTCATAATTTCCAAAAGACTGAAGGAACCCAAGTTTCCATCAATTGATGAATGGGTAAACAAAACATGGTATATACATACAGTGAAATATTATTCAGCTGTAAGAAGTGGTACATGTAACAACAGGGATGATCATGGAAGACATCATGTTCAGTGAAATAAGTCAAATACAAAAGGACAAATATAATTGTATGATCTCATTGATTTTAACAATTAAGAATAAGAAAACTCATAGAGACAGAATGTAGTATATAGAATTTTAGGTAATGAGGTAGGGATAAGGAAGGTGACATCAAGTCTTAAATTGTAAAGGGAACTTATTTGGAATGATGGGAAATATGTTGGTAATGGATGGTGGTGACAGTAGCACAACATAGTGAAAGTAACTACCACTACTGAAATATATATCTGAATTTGATTAAAAGAGGAAATGTTAGACTGTATGTATGGAAACAGAATAAATATTTTCAAAAATCCATGGAACTACACTACACAGTGAACCCTAGATTAAACCATGGACTGTAGTTAATACTACAATTCTAACAATGTGCTATCATCAATTGTAACAAATGCTCTATTCCAATGCAAGGCATACATATTAGGATGGTACGTGGAGATCCTGTATTTTATGCATGATGGTTCTATAAGCACACTTCTCTAATACAGAAAATAAAGGAAAAAATAATAGTTAAAAATCTTAAATTATTATTTACTCATGTAAAAATTGAGTTTCATGGGAATTAGTATTTTAGAGAACTAGTGACCTCCACATGAAAATGAACGATTCCCAAAACTTAAAGACTTTTCTGATAGGATTGTTGGTGATATTAATAAATTTTAATTATTTTAGTATTATAATCATATTTGGATGATGTGCAACACTCTATGAACCAATATTTTCCAGATGGAATTTTATGTATAAAATCATGCTGGTGTAAAGGACCCACTCAAATGGCTAAATATATCAACAGATTTAAATGTAACAGAATACGGAAAGTTCATTATATGGTTTCAGATTACAAATTGAAAGGCTTTAAGAAACCACCATTTGTTGAATTTTGGTTTAGAATCCCAAAAGAATAACATTGGTTATCTGAAAGTGCTATTCATATACTCTTCCTTTTGTAACAATATTTTTATAAACATTTCTTTTGTGTGAAGCCATATTTTCTTCATATTCTTCAACTAAAATTTCATGTTGCAAAAGTTTGAAAGAAATTTTTTTTTTGAAAATTCAGATATGTTCTATTAATTCAGACATTAAAGAAACTTTCAAAATGTAAAAAAGGATTTCTTCTTCAAAATATTTGACTGTTTATCTCTACTAACCAAACTTCCCAGCTGAATTTTGTAACTATGCTGCTATCTTGTAGTGGTAAATTTCAGCCTTCATTTCCAAGATTTCCTTGGAACATCTGACCCTCTCCCAAATTATACTTCTTTCCAGATTGGCAGTCATTAATGAAAATTTCAGAGTAACTATCAATTGTCTCCTTTATTAA